>CAIGQQ010030116.1:0-29091 GCA_903798035.1 Danio albolineatus | reverse complement strand
CACTGAAATAAGTGTTTTTGCAGGTGTTGGACAGCATGAAATGTACCACCACAGTCAATGTCACAGGATACTGAGCAGGAAACTGATATTTAGGCGGGAGTATTAATTTCCCTCTATTTTTACTATTTTTTTAATGTGAAATTATGGGTTACTGACGATTGTTGATGACAGTTAGCTATATCAGTGAACTTTTTTCTTTGTTTTTTTCCCGCTAATCTAAAAGTATGGCCTGTGAAATCAGTAAAGTACTATGATAACCTTAAGGCTACACTCATCTATTTCTACGCAACTCCAAAAGGTTGTAGCAGATTTGATGGAGTGTTTTGGGATGCACACTTAGCACTAGACTGCATGAGAAGAGACGTGTCCACTGATTTATAAACTGTCCCTTTACCACCAAACCGCATCAACTGTTATCCTGGAGTTCAGCTCAGAGCAATCAAAAAGATTCCCAAGACCAGCTTTATCAGTTCAAGATCTTTCCAGCACCAAAATACTCATCTGACCATATGGAGTTTGAAGATTACCAGACAAATATAACTGTTAGTGTATACTGGCTAGGATTTAACATAGCTGATCATATTTATGAGAAATGATTCAGTTATTATTGAAATGAGACATCAGGTCATCGCCCTATCACAGATCAGAGAACATGCTGTCGTACATCATACAAGTCTTTCAGCACTTCAGTACTCCATCTTCACCATCTGTTAACATTGTATTAGTCTTTTCAGTTTCATTGTACAGTAGGATACTGTTTGAGTTAGTGCTATTGTAGAAGTATTAGCTTTTGTTCATATTTTACTTTTGAATACTGTTTTCCTTGAATTAGTGAGTTACAGAGAAACTATAAAAATGTGCTGTTATTGATTAATAATAACAGATATAATGTATTATTTTATTCTACATTATTGTATATCATTTGTACTATTGTAATAATGTGTGATTCTTTACTTTTTATAAATGTTTTTGTTAACTGTTATAAAACTGTAAGATAAAAGAGGATTCCAGCATAAAGGAAACATTTATTGATAATACATCTCTCTTTATACCATAATATACATGACACGTTTGACCTTTCTTACTTCTAGGTAACTGGAGTTTTTTTACACCATGAAATTATAATCAGTTATTAAATATAAGCGTTATTATATTTTATATTCGAGAAAACAGCAGCTCCTCCATTCAGTTGCGTCTGTTTACAGCACACATACAAACATACAGAAGTGAGTCAAACTGAGAATCACAGTTGCTCTTCTTTATATACTCAAAAGATACCGTTACAGGGAACAAAAACCTTAAGATAATTATTATTATTATTATTATTATATTTAATAATATTATTATTATCTTCTACAGCGCTTCACGGAAATCGCGCACTGCAGCTGAATATGGCGGCGCGGTGGCGTTGCTGTCAGTGGCGTTCTAAAAAAGAATGTGTTCGAGAAACGGTCGATGACGTTGATTAACTAGTGTGACCTGCATTAGTGTCTGACCATCGCTGACATTAGCGGTGTGTAAAGATCTTTCTAAAAGTATCATTTTAGGTTATTGCAGACTTTGATCCAGACAGTTTTACGACCCTGTTGTTCCTGATGTGCCCAGTAGAGGGGATAAAATATCCATGGCCAAATAATAGATGAGAAGTCAACTCTTACAGATTATTAAATGTCCTGTTCATAAATATACTTTTATTTTATTTTTTTAGGTAAATATAAAAGCTAAGTTAATGTATCAGAAAGTGAGTTTAAATAAACAAACAACTGATACACTCACCATACTATTTCAGATATACAAAAGCCCAATTGCAAATTTAGATTCATTTAATTAGAAAAATAAAAACACACATAGTTGGATAGTGTAACGATTAACTGCAGCCTAGTTATAAGTTTTCCTATAGAGATGTGCTTTTTGTTGTGTCGATTATACATAAAGTTGCATTCTGAAAATAACATTATAAGCGAAAAAATGCTTCTTTCTAAAGTTCAAAGGACCATTTAGCCAAACCTGACAAACAAAAACCCAGACAACATTATATATTTTTTTGTAGATTTATTTTTAAAAATAATGCTTTTTTTTTGTTTTTGTGTTCTTCCTATTCCAGATATCTATTTCATTAAAAATGTGCAATCCTTTAAAAGAAAAAAGTAATACACATTTTAAAACATATAAAGCTCTTTCAGATAAGTGCAACACTTTCCCCCCTTCACCTGTAAAGTGATGTGATAGCTTAAATAAATAATAAGAACAAACAAATGATGGGAAAACAACTCAATGATCAGATTGAAATTTCCCCAGTCATTTTCCTTTTTCCATGTGATCAGCCGAGGACAAAACAGAAGGAATCCACAAATATCCACAATATCCTGGACAAAACACTGAAATAACGGGCTCTGTATGAGAGCTGCTCTTTGAAGAGAATAAGGCAGCGAGTCTGATTAAAAATAGTTTGCAGTCAAATACGATAAGAATTTATTTTAGCAAAAGAAAACATATTTTGGACAGATTTCAGTGTAAATGTAAGACATTATTTATAAAGACAGACAGGCCTGCAGAATTATTTGAGTGTTTGAACATGAACAGCAGCCATTGTTTTTGATCTAACAGCTGTATAACTACATGCTGAATGCTGTGAGTTTGCGTCAGGATGATACATGAGCTGACTTTTTGAGCAATGTTGGGCAGTATTACAGGGTCTGATGCTACTTGTCTACTTTCATAAAATTGGCAACAAACATTTTATTAAATTTAACTAAGTTATTTTATATTTATTTATCAATAGGATGTGAGGTCTAGTTATCTGCCTATCTCACCCACTGTCCTTCAGCTTAATCCATGATTTACCAGGGATTGCCACAGAAGAATGAACTGCCAATTATTCCAGCATATGTTTTACACAGCGGATGCCCTTTCAGCTGCAACCCAGTACTGGGAAACATCCATACACTGTCACATTGACACATGCACATATACACTAATTTAGTTTATACTGCATGCCTTTGGGCTGTGGGGGAAAACGAATATTTACCTAACTCGTGAAACTAAACCATACTTTTTTTTACTTATAGAGCACATATGTTACCTCTTTTGCGAGATTTAAGATAAGTCTTTTGTGTTTCGAGAAGTTGTCTGTAAAGTTTCAGCTCAAAACACCCATCAGATTATTTGTACCTTTTAAAATGTTGGCATTTTCTGCTTTGAAAATTGAGTGGATTAAACTTTTTTTCCCAAAATTGATTAACTTCAAATTCTGAATATCTGTGTGTTTGAAAGAGAGCACATATTTTGTTTACAGTGGAAAATGAGGGAGAAATGTATCAACAAGTCATGACTGCAACAGTAAGTGGCAAAAAAGTAAACAAAAAAGACTTTTATTTTAGCGTGGCGTGTGACGTCATAAGGCTGCGCAGCTCGCGCTGTTCAACTGGAGCGGAGAAGAAAGGTTTGCGTTAAAGCTTTTACATGAATATAAACCGATTGATTAAAGTTTCAGGTTTTTCACTCGATGCTAAATGATGTACCTGCTGTTGACAATATTATTCTAACCCTTTAAACAACTTAGTACTATTTTACTCACAGTAACGAGGGCTATTGTTTGAATACAGTAACAGAAATGTGTGTAAGAAGTGTTTTAATGAAGGTTTATTTTATAAAACAGCATAATGTCATTTCATTCTAAGTAAACATCACTATATATAAGAAATGGAGTACTAGTTTAATCTGGTCATTTGTGGCAGTTGTTTCTTGCTCAGACTTACCTGATTTCTGTTTGTTAATTACTCTCATATAAAGAAACTGTTGAAGCAAGTGTTGAAGAGAAGTTATTTTGTTTCTGTTCAATGTTTTATTTATTTTAAACTGAACATTTTTATTGCTTTGTTCATTTTAAACAGGATAAAGTGTCCAAACGCAGAGAAAAACTCCTGCTGAAGCGACTGATCTCCACACTGTTATAAAGATGGCGTTTATTAAAGAGGAGAGTGAAGATGTGAAGATTGAAGAAACATTCAGAGTCAAACATGAAGATCCGCAGGAACAAACAGGTTAATTTTCATTCTCAAAGACCAACTCAGTTATTTGATCCTCATTCAGGTATATTTTAATAATAAGAATATTAAATTAATCCATCTTGCAGCCCTGAGTGTGCTGCCTAGTTCTCCTAAACGCACATCAGCACTCATTGAAAGACAGGAATGAGTTTCTTTCGTTACTTGTTCTCAGGGCCGGATTAAGAACTCAGAGGCCCCTGGGCACATTGTCTTATAGGGCCCCCTACCTGGCCGCACCCCTATAGTTGAATTGAAAAATAAGAATAATATAATATATATTTTTAAATTAATTAAAATAATTAATATATAGTGCATATATTTATAGTTTACAAAGATTTAACTTATTTTTTAAGCATTTAAAACATACTTTGAAAAATAATCCTAATAAAACTAGTGAAAATTAATGTTTTTTAGTATACATGTTCAAGTTCACTGAAGCGGTACTAAATATATATATATATATATATATATATATATATATATATATAAATATATATATATATATATATACATTTTTAAGGGTATTTTTAATGTGTAACTTATAGAAACTTATAAAGCATATTATTGGCATGGCATGTCTTCCATAATACACGCACTTATTAATGATTTACTGTCTCTTACTCCTCTACTCTCCTCGCGATGAAGGGTGGGCAAACAGTAGAGGTCAACTTGATTATAAACCTAAAAGTGTCCAAAATCACACTATACCTCTTATCCCCTCCTGTATAGGTATATCTCCTCTTCAGGGCCTTTCTCTCTCTCGAGCTCTCTGATAGGTCTATGATGAATCCAGTCTGTGCTGCGCTAGCCTCCTCTGCCTGGTTAATGCTAGTTTGCTCATACAGTATAACGTTACCAAAGGTGTGTATACATGCCTCTATAAATATGCCTTCTCTCCTCTTTCTCTTGCGTCTACTAATCCACTTGTCCACTAATTTTGATCTACGAGACCACTACTACTACACAGCTCAATTCAGCGCGCGTTATTTCTGATCTGACGTTCCCGCGCGCTTGACCAATGACAGCAGTCGGTTTAGTTAAACAAGAGAAAGAACAAATCTGCGTGCTTTTTATACATGGAGTCATTTTCTGACAATTTAAATGATAGTTATATGTGATAACGTTACATTAGCCATTATTTGCAAAGAGGAAATATATCGTTCTAAGCAATATGATTTTACAGAGAGGGAGGCATCTTTATCAAGACGTGCCGTCTATTCTAGCTGCCAATGTATTTCTGCGGTCGCTCATACACTGCGTATTACGGTAGAAAGCTAAACACTGAACTGAACACAAATACTGTTGCCGCTAACGCATGTTTGTCATGATAGATCGGCTTCTATCATGGTCTGATGATACAGAATTAAATCATAACGAAATGAATAATACACAAATGCAACTAGAAAACCTGAATATCAAGGCTGCTTTATCCGTATTTACAAAATAAAACTCCTTCAAATCTCACAGACGCGGCCCTACTTTGTCCCTGTGTTCAAAAATGTATAATAATAAAACTAATCGATTTCACAAGCCATCTACACCATAGATTGACTGTACACCCGGCCATAGTGTCAATTAAACCTTTTATCGTGGCCACTTGGTGGAAATCAACTGTTTAGATGCAGTTTATACACATTTGAATTAGGCTAAACATTATTAAATACCAACGAGCCATAGTGACTTTTTATCCCATTTTCATTATTAATTTTTTTTGTTAAAGTTTCTTTACTATTAAAAATGAATGTATTTCCAATCTGTTATGGGAAGAGAGAAAAACTGCATGAGTTCAGCAGATGGTGTATTCGAACCGGCTTGACGATGGATCGCGTCAAAACATCTTACAGTGCGCTCTACGAGCTACGCCACTCACGCTACTATAAAATACGCTCTCTAGTTATCTTGTCTCTGCCAATCATACGCTGATGGGAGGAAACCACGTCAATAGCTTATTCCAACGAGGTGCGCTATTTCCACTTAGCCTAAATAGACGCTCCAAAATTGCCTTTTTTTACCCCCCTCTTGCAGGGGCCCCAAGTACGCACGGGCTCCTGGGCCTGTGCCCAGAATGCCCATTGGATAATCCGGCCCTGCTTGTTCTTTTGTCATTATTTTTATATATTATTAGTCTGCCATTTCCTCAACCTTCTTAAGGTGATTGCTTTTCCTGTTCTTTTACAGTTTGTAAACATCCTTGAGCAATGGAACTATAAAAATATTAGAAACAATAAATTATATAAAGGTTTAAGTTAGCTGAGGATATTTGACCTACAGTATTCTCCTAGAACAGGGCTATTCAATTAGTTTGTCATGGGGGCCGGTTCATGAAAAGCATCCCAAACGAAGGGCCGGAGAGGTATGACTTGCAATATGAGTGAGGACGCAACTACATATGTTGCATTTTTGCTCCTTAAGACACCCACGTTGGCTTTTTCTACATTAAAATATTAATGTTTTATTTTGAAACTACATAATATCACTGCATTTTACAATGTGGCTTTTTTAACAAACCTTTAAATGTTATATTTCAAAGCACAACAAAAGCAGTGTATTGTTTAAGCAGGCTTCTTCTACATTCAGACACATTCATGTGTTTTGAATTGCATAACAATTATGGATGCAGCAATTATAGATTTTGGTTGTACGATTATAGTCTGATGAATAATAATAGTTTCATGGTAATTGCGTCTAATGTAAATTTAAGCTTCATTTTAGGTAGACCTAATTATTTAGATTTACTGTTGTTATAATCTGTGTTCATACACTCTCAGAAATAAAGGTACAGAAGCTGTCACTGGGGCAAAAGGTACATATTTGTATCTGAATGGTCTATAATGGTACCTCAAAGGTACTTTTTAGGCACATTTGTGTACGAATATGCACCTTTGAGGTACCACTGTGCACTCTTTGGGTACATGAACCTTTTGAAAAGGTACTGCCCCAGTGACAGTCCCTGTACCTTTATTTCTGACAGTGTACACACATAATCATTTTAATAATAATTCGTCTAACATATCTTTCGTTTACATTGCACTGAAAGCCACGATACAACCTCACCGCAGTGTTTTCTAATGCGTGCGCCCGGAAAGCCGCGATCGCGATGTTCCGCTTGCGCACACACATTGGCGTATATTCTACATTAGAAATAACAAACAAGCGCGCGGAAAGGACATGATAGTGGAATGGCCCGCGGCTGTAGTTAATCCAGTGTGCGTGCGTATTGGCATCGCCGTACAAGCTTGCAATTTTAAACTAGCGCACAAGTGGCATAACTGTTTAGTGGCTGCAGTTTCATTCTGTGCAACAGAAACGTGGCGTTAAGAAGCCTTTACGATTAATCAACCGTGACGAATTAAAGCGCAGTGAAATCGGCGAATCGTTGCATCCCTAACAACGATATCAGTGCATTGTACAGAAGGCCTTTTACAAAAATATCCAAATGTTTCGGCTGCCCGCTGCACTCGGCTAATGTCAGGTGACTCACGCTCTGCTCAGCCTTAAACTGCAGCTCAGCTCGTGCTGTATTGAACAGACACAAGTCACTTCATAACTGTAGCGCCTGTTTTTCGACTGAACTAAATTTATTTCTGATGTCTTGTTCAAACTTATTGGGGGGCCAGAAAAAATGGTCTTGGGGGCCGGGTTCGGCCCGCCAATTGAATAGCCCTGTCCTAGAAGATATCTGCTATTACGTATTAGTGTTGGCTTAGTACTTTCCATTTGCATATGTCACGTTGATCACAATTCCCTTTTTCATCAACTTCTTTATGGGTTAAAACTTGTTTCTAGTAGTTGTTACTAGTTCTCACAGATAGTATCTGAGTTAAAGTTACATCATTATTATAATAACTAATTACCAGGGCTATTGTGTTTAAACAGGGTTTCCGTGGGGTCCTAAAAAGTCTTAAATTTACTGAAATATTGTGTTGTAGGTCCTAATTTTTTTTTCAACTTTGTTCAGGTTTGCTAACCAATCTGGCCAAAACCCATACAATCACCAACAATCCATCTCATCAAAATTAAAATTTTTATTCAGAAAGGTCATTTTAAAATGTTTTTATTTATCATAATGAATTAATTATTTTCCTCACAATAACATTTGTTTAAACGTGCTCCATGTATTTACTACTGGACGAACTGGACAGATTGTTGTGCATAGATTTAGTTTATTATAGTTTTTAAAACATTTGTGCATTTTTTTATTTTAAAGAAAGTTTATGTTGGAAAAAGTGTGTGGATACAAGTAGAGCTTGCTTGTTTTTACACAATATTTAAAATCTTTTGCTAAGAAATATCTAAAGTATTGTACTTTTTTGTTATTTATTATTGTATTATTAAATTATAATATATTTTGATAGGGTAAATAAAAATCTTTTCCATCTGGACCATTTAAAAAATTCCTTAGCCTTTAGGAATTTAAGTCTAAAATTTCAGACATAATGGTCTTAAAAATGTCTTAAAGTCTTATATTAAACTTGGTGAAACCTGCAGAGACCCTGGTTTAAAGTATGTCAAAAAACGTGGATGCCCCTGATATTAAACATGCTGAATGAAATGGAGACTAAAGTAATTAATTATTATAAAACATTGTACAGTATTCTAAACTATATGATGTTGTTGTGGGACGACGTGAGACAAAACAAATTCTAGTGGAACAATAACGTTTAGCATTGCACTGACTACAACTGGCCAACAAACTAGTCTAAAAATGACTTTTGCTGCTTCAGAAATGGATTACAGCATGCTGATGATATGCAAACATTTGAGTGTAAAGTTCATCAGTATTGACCATATTCTTCACGTACCAGCAGGCGCCGCCATTGGAATCTTTTTGGCTTGAGACTTTTTAAAAAAGAATTCATTTTTAGATCCCAAAAACAGTGTTACGCTGCTTAGGCATGGGATGATAACCATTTTCAAGATATGCTGCAATTTGGAAAAGTCAAGGTTTTAAAACCGCTGAAATGTTCTGCTATACCGTTCTTTCAGTATATGTAAGTTTTTTTTGTTTTGTTTTTTACTTTTTAAGTTTCTTAGGACAACAGTATCTCCAGCAGAAAAACTTTTTAAATTGTAAAGAAATCTGTGGTGGGCGCCACGGTGGCCGAGTGGTTAGCACGTTCGCCTCACAGCAAGAAGGTCGCCGGTTCGATCCCCGGCTGGGCCAGTTGGCATTTCTGTGTGGAGTTTGCATGTTCTCCCCGTGGTTGCGTGGGTTTCCTCCGGGTGCTCCGGTTTCCCCCACAGTCCAAAGACATGCGGTACAGGTGAATTGGGTAAGCTAAATTGTCCGTAGTGTATGTGTGTGAATGAGAATGTATGGATGTGTTTCCCAGAGATGGCTTGCAGCTGGAAGGGCATCCGCTGCGTAAAACAAATGCTGGATAAGTCAGCGGTTCATTCCGCTGTGGCGACCCCGGATTAATAAAGGGACTAAGCCGAAAAGAAAATGAATGAATGAATGAAATCTGTGGTTTTGAAACAAATGAAGACAGGCAGAAGTCAATGACTCATTTGAGTGATTTAGCCTGACATGTTTACTGCTCCAAAATATTATAAACGTTTCTCAAAAGAAAATATATTGTGTTCAAAGGGGAAAAAAGTGTTTGTTGAAAAAAGTTATTTACCCAGACATTTAAAAAGAATATATTTTAGAGCAGTAATCACAGTACAGTGAAAGCGTGATGTTTTTTTTCAAGGTTATCATACCGTCAGAATGTTATACTATGGAGTCAAATAAGTCTCATTAGTAATTCACACGTATGACGCGATGTACACATGCGTAGCCAAATTCACGTGCGTAAAATCTGACCACGGAGGCTTCACCTGCACTCGAGAAGTCGCATGCAAATGCTCACACAGACGCCCTTTTAAAATGCTGATTATCTACGCGCTCCTATTAATGAGCTGCACAGGTGTATGCAATGAATCTATGTGCAGACGAGGTGTATCCTGCCATTCAATGTGTCATCCCGTGTTTCTAATGAAACCCGTTACATTCATCAGAATCATTTAAAATGCTTATTAATCTATTACTAAATAATAGGGTATATTTGACATATTAGGCAACTAAAGAACAACAACAGCCTGTTTACGTTCATTAGGTATAATGGAAATGAAGTTTTTAGTGGGTGAAAGTCAGGGAATGTAATGGTTTAAGCCCGCGCGTCTCTTTCACTTCTCCGTTCACCGTGCTGGAGAGGAACAGACTGCGCAAACGGCGCGCAGAGTAGGCTATGTTGAGTACAGCTCTCATCTGATTGGCTGAAAGGTCACGAGGTCTGCCAGGAAGGTCTCAAAAATACACACACATGTATCCAGGGGGAGTCGTACGTGAAAGAGGATTTGCACATTCTCATTCAGGATGAACTCACAAGTTTTAAACATTAAAAACTTTTTGTACACTCTTATAAATCTGCAGATGGTGTTTTGCATTTGTGAAACGTATTTTATGAATGTGTATTTTTATTTTGTGCACGTGAATTGTTTTTGTGTATGTATATAAATATTTTACGCACGTGAATTTGGTTTTACGCACGTGAATTTGGCTATGCATGTGTACATTGCGTCATACGCGTGAATTACTTATGAGACTTATTTTACTCCATATTATACTGGCCCATGCCTAATGCTGCTTGATGTTGCAAAGGCATATTTTCTATTAAACAATAAATAAACAAATGTATGAGTGTATTGAGGTATAAGATCCCCAAATGTCAGTCAGTTTGCTGAAACACAGAATGTTTTGGCCAAATTAAACCTTAAATTCACCCCAGAATGGATGAAAATGACCCAACACCTAACCAGGGGAAAGGTGCACATTCCAGCCTTTATGCAGATGCTGTACAGGTATGTCTCATGTCTGCGAGGCAAATATTCAGCTGTTATCCCAGAACTTTTTTTCTGATGTGTTTACCAATCAGGCACAGAATGAACAAGTGTTCCCTGTCTACTCATTTTAGAAAAACATCTTGTTGTAATTATGAATATATACAAATAAAAATAGGCCATTTACAGCTTTTGTAAAGACTGCTTAATCTCTCCAGAATGTCAGACCCTGAGAACTGTTATGGAATTTCATGAGATGCAATAAAACAATAAACTTTCTGATCTGAGAAGAAGATCAGGAAACCGGCTGTTCAACTGTTTTATTCAAATCAACCTGAGACTGTTGACAAAAGGCTGAAACACAGAGCTACACCTCACCAGGGGGGAGTGCAAGAAGGTTAATCCATCTCCTTTCACCTCAAGCCCCCCTTCTCGACCCTTAAGTTACCTTCTGATCAGAGATCGTTCACTTTTTTACATAAAATGTCCCAGGTTTTAATATGGTGTATCTTGTAGCACATATTCATGTTTGGCATCATTTTAAATATCTCTGTGTGATTGGTAAAGTGGTCTTAATGTCTCTGTACTATTTCACTGGTATATGGTGATTTGGTTTTTAGTTTTGATAAGATCTTTGCCAAATGCTCTCCCTCCTTAGAGATAGTTAACTCCTCAAATTCACCAGAAAAGGCTTTCGGTGACGCTTCTGTTATTTTTAATTTATGGCTGTTTGTTCTGAGTTGAGTATTTAAGGGAAATGTGAATCAATATCATTGAGATCTTGTAGCCAAGACAGTTGCAGCATCTCTGAGACTTATGCTGCAATGTACTTCTCTGGTCAGGTATGCATCTCTAACTCTTTGATTTATTTTTGAGTAATGGATGTTGTATTGTTACAGTATCATCTCTGAATTGGCTTTCTGATTGTTTTATTATGTAATTGGTATAATACAATGTTACCTGAAAAATAAAATGTTAAGTTTTGACTCATTCTGAATTCTCCTGAAATCTTTTTATATCCAGTAGATTAAGGGGAGTCTGCACTAACTTTATGATTAGACTTTAGATTTTAAAGGCACATTTGACTGTACGGAGCCGTTTTGGAATAACATCATGGAGATCTTAATTATCTAATCGCTGATTTTAGCAAGTTGCATGGGCTTGGCTAAATTGACTAGTGAGCAGTTTGCAGCCAGTCTATTTATATATTAGTTAATCCTACACCCTGTGACTAACTTCAGAGTGTCGATATACTGTCTGTGAGAAGATACATAAACCTGGGATGTGAAACTCTTAAGTGGCGTTTTGTCTCAATGAACAAATAACTGAAGAGTAAGGAATCAAATATGAATCAAAACTCTAAATTAAGTCATAAATGATGAACGTGATTCGTTCTTACAAATAGAAATACAGTCTAAATTTGAAGGACACTTAAAATTTGAGTCAGATTTAATTCTGAGCTAAAAAAACTAATATAAATAAATTCTAATAAATAACAGAATTCTTTTCAAAAGCACTAGAAAAGGCTTACATGCGTTTAACCTTCGATCATGCTGTTAGTTTCGTCATTGGGCTAATAGATGGACTTCTACACTTTCAAATCTGTGTCTTATCAATATGACCAAACTGACTTTTATAATCAATTATGTAAGAAACTCTAAAAACTGGACTGACACAGTTTCAGTTTACTATAATTCTATATTAAGTGGCTTTGACACAATTTACATTGTAAAAGCACTAATCTAAATCTGCTTAAATGTGTACACGTTAATGGACCAAACAAAATATGATTCTTTTTTACATTTAATTTGCATCAAAATGACAGTGTGTGTAGCCAATGTTTCCAGTGTCTTTTTCACTTTTCAGCTTTTGATGAGAGTTTTTAAGTCTTAATGAAAACTAATGTTTTATTTTTTTATTTCAGACCTAATTGAAGAGAATGAGAGGAGGAAAGAGGAGGAACATCATGTCAAAACTGAGGAAAAAACTCACTTACAGACTGATGGTATTTTGAAAAGGAGAGACAAGAATCGTTTCACCTGCACTCAATGTGGAAAGAGTTTTGGAAGAAAAAGCTATCTTAAGATTCACGTGATAATCCACACTGGAGAGAAACCATTTACATGCACTCAGTGTGGGAAGAGTTTCAGCACGTCATCATCCCTTAATCTACACATGAGGATCCATACCGGAGAGAAACCATTCACATGCACTCAGTGTGGGAAGAGTTTCTGCGCATCATCACACCTTAATCAACACCTAAGGATCCACACTGGAGAGAAACCATTCACATGCACTCAGTGTGGGAAGAGTTTCAGCCAATCATCATCCCTTAATGAACACATGAAGATCCACACTGGAGAGAAACCATTCACATGCACTCAGTGTGGGAAGAGTTTCAGCACATCATCATCCCTTAATCTACACATGAGGTTCCACACTGGAGAGAAACCATTCACATGCACTCAGTGTGGGAAGAGTTTCTGCGCATCATCACACCTTAATCAACACCTAAGGATCCACACTGGAGAGAAACCATTCACATGCACTCATTGTGGGAAGAGTTTCAGCCAATCATCATCCTTTAAAGAACACATTAGGGTCCACACTGGAGAGAAACCATTCACATGCACTCAGTGTGGGAAGAGTTTCAGCCATTCATCATCCCTTAATCAACACATGAGGATCCACACTGGAGAGAAACCATTCACATGCACTCAGTGTGGGAAGAGTTTCTGCGTATCATCATCCCTTAATAAACACATGAGGATCCACACTAGAGAGAAACCATTCACATGCACTCAGTGTGGGAAGAGTTTCAGCCAATCATCATCCCTTAATGAACACATGAGGATCCACACTGGAAAGAAACCATTCACATGCACTCAGTGTGGGAAGAGTTTCTGCGTGTCATCACACCTTAATCAACACCTAAGGACCCACACTGGAGAGAAACCATACACATGCACTCAGTGTGGGAAGAGTTTTAACTGCTCATCAAACCTTAATCAACACATGAGGATCCACACTGGAGAGAAACCATTCACATGCACTCAGTGTGGGAAGAGTTTCAGCAAATCATCATCCCTTAATCTACACATGATGAGCCACACTGAAGAGAAACCTTTCACTTGCACTTAATGGCGAGTTCAGACTGCATGATTTTAGCCCCGATTTTGACTTGCCGACAGGTTTTGAGAAATTGCCAACAAATGCCTGAAATCAGGCAAATCGGTGCTCATTCACTTGAGTAATAATCACACAATATGAACTATCAAAGACGCGATCTGAGAGAATTGCCGATGCCCGGGAGATATTTGGCGTGCTGAATAACAGGAGCTGTCGGCGATTCAAATCATGTCGTGTGAAATGTGTTTTGACTGAAAATAGCATCGGCGATCGCCTACAGCCAATGAGAGAGCAGCATTCACTAGTGTGGATACCTGCTGGCCAGAGGGAGAAGTTAAAAGTGCTCATTTTCAGTTTATTCGGACCCAAGAAATGGAGGGAAAATGAGTGTAAATTTGACATGAGCCGTCGTGTCTGTTGGACGAGTCATGTGAGCAATATCACAATCTAACCTGGTCAAAAAATAAAAAAGTTGAGGAGAAATTGCTAATTCCCTTCAAAGCCAGGTGAGCAAATATGTACATTTTCTACCCTAGTAAAGGCTTCTTTCTTGTTATGTAGTTAATAACAAAAGATATACTACGTGTTGTTGGGTGTCATATGTAGTTTGGAAAAAGTTGTCTGCGATTATAGAAGAATTATAGAGAAACTTTTGTATTATTATAATCAGTATAATCACTATTATAATCACTATAATCTGCCACTATTAAAACATAGATTACTATTAAAACAAACTGTTGAAATACATAGATCCAAGTGAAGCAGAGGACACACAGACATGCAGGGCCTTATAATTGATAGTCTTATGACTGAAGCACTGCAGGTCATGTGCCCAAGTAAGAACATACAGACAGAGCGTATGCAATACAATGTATGTACTGTCCAGGACAAAAACAACCCACACTAAAATAGCATACATAAGGAGAATAATTTAGAAAATATGGAAACAACATGATCACATGCAAACACATGATTGTAAGCACATGCTATATGACATTTAAGATATGTAAAAACAGAAAAGCATACAGCCATTAATTAAAAAGCTAGGATCCTATTGGAGCCGGGAATAGGGTGATGTTACATCATATCTCATGATACCTATGGATAAGAAACTGTATATAAGCTGTGGGTTTTTAAACATTAGGGGGAAGAGGGAGGAGAGAGCTCGATCGACCATCTCTGCTGTAACAATAAACTGCTTCAACTTGACAACTTCGAAGACCTCGGCTTCTTTTTTGAAACTTAGAAGATATTTGTTGAGATCCAGCGCAACTTTCCACAACACGATTCTTCCTATTTTGAAGTCGTGCAGTGTAAAACTCCCTGTCGTCGATCCATCTTGCAGTGTAAACAAAGCAGCGACAAAACGCAAGCCCAGATAGTCATGCAGTGTGAACACATCTGTGACACGACTACTTTGAAAATCATGCAGTCTGAACTCGACATAAGCCACGGTCACGCTTGACTTTTCTCCCCAGACTTCCATTCATACAAACGTGAATGCGTCAGACCGGAAACACAAGTTCATGCGTCAAGTTTCGCAGTTCACTGCATTTCAAAGTTCGAGCTTGGTGAACTCTGACCTGCGAAATCGCATCACTTGACTGTGAGACCAATCGAAGATCAAAACATGACTTGTCTGGACAAAAATGTAAAATATGGAAAAATTTCTAATCATCTTTTTTTTTAATCCCGCCCCTTTTCCCAGCTCCGTACAACAGAATTTTGCATGCTCAAACTCTTGTGTGACCGCAGCTTCGGTGTGGGATGAGTTTCAGCAACTCCTCAGACCTTAATAAACACATGAAGACCCACACTGGAGAGAAACCATTCACATGCACTCAGTGTGAGAAGAGTTTCAACCGGTCAGCAAACCTTAATGAACACATGAACACTCTCCAGTGTATTCATGTAGCTAGTGTTGTTTTGGATGATGTTCTCTGTCTGACTCCCTGAATGAGAAACAAATCACTGGGAAGACACCGCACATCAAAGAAGGTGGAGCTCCCGCAGGTTAGTTTGCAGTAAACCAGGGCCTCAAGTTTAGAAAGCCCATTCAATTGTCCTGTGTTGCAGCTTTTAGTAGTGAAGATTCTTTACTTTTACTTTACTTTTAGGTTCAAGATTCTTTCTAGTTTACTACATTTACTTATTTGAGTAGAATCCAAACTTGATGAATATTTTATGATTTAGGCAGAGTGACACGTATTAAGTTTGACAATATTAATACACTGTGATGATCCCAAGACTCCAGATTGGAGTATGTGGTAAATCCTGATTGGATGCCTGCATTACTCTTGGGAATATAAAAGTTGTTGTGCTAGCTACCCCAGGACGCTGTGGCTACTCAGGAGTCCTCATATCAAGACCTGCCATCCCATTGACTTTTTAACCTTATGGTTTTGCATTACTTGTATGATGTAGTTAAAGTGTTGTTGTGATTGTATCCTAAGTTCTTTATCTTGATTATTATCCCCAGACATTTGTTGGTTGCTTTGATTATTGTTCTATGAGTTACATTTTATAATAAATAATTTGCATTTAGGATATTTTATTGGTTCATCTCTCTTTTATGTTGCAACTCAAACAAGCGGGTCATAACACTTTGTAAAATGTGTCCGGTTGTATCCAAGATCTTGTCCTTTCAGTCATGATCCTAGGTGAGCAAAACCTAGATTGAGCAGTAAATTGATAACATTGCCTTTTGTCTCAGCTCCTTCACCACAACAGACAATCACATTAACTGCATTACTGCTGCCGCTGCACTGATCCATCTTTTAATCTCACATTCCATTCCTCATGAAAAAAAAACGCAGATACTTGAACTCCATTTGGGGTAAGGACTCTCCTCCAAACTGGAGATGGCCACCTTTTTCCAGTCAAGCACCATGTTTTCTGACTTAGTGGAAGGGGAACTTCACCGGCAGCTAGCTCTCTGCAACTCTCACATGGTCATCCACTGAAACTAAGCAGGGCTGCGATCGGTCAGTACCTGGATGGGAGACCACATGGGAAAGCTTGGTTGCTGCCGGAAGTGGTGTTAGTGAGGCCAACAGGGAGAACTTAACCTGCGGTCTGTGTGGGTCCTAACACCCCAGGATAGTGAAGGGGACTCTATACTGTTTAGTGAGTGCTGTCTTTTAGATGAGACTTTAAGCCAAGGTCCTGATTCTCTGTGGTCATTAAAAATCCCAGGATGTTCTTCGAAAAAGAGTAGGGGTTTAACCACGGCATCCTGGCCAGATCTGCCCATAGACCTTTGTCCATCATGGCCTCCTAACATCCCCATATCATATCATAATCACAACTGGTGTGTGGTGTGCGGTCTGGATAAATATGGCTGCCGTTGCGTCATCCAGGTTGATGCTGCACACTAGTGGTGGATGAGGAGATCCCCTCAAAAATAACACATTTACGAAATAAACTGAATAAATAGATGGATAGATATATACATTGTAGTGGTGGATGGGGAAGTAGGATGGATTGTTCCACCATAAACCAAGATGGAGCTCTCTCAGGAGGGATGGACCATTGCGCGAGATGTCTCATACTATAGGCGTAATAATGAAATAAATGCTCAGGAAGCCTCAATCCTTTTTTATCAACTGGCTGTTACAATGTACTCCAATGCAACCTAGGGTGCTTATTGTTCCAGAGAAATTATTTGACTAAATCATCAAACTGTTTTAAATATTGCAAAGAAATATTTACAGGGATATACTGAAGTAGAGAAGTAACTTTAGGAAGGCAATTCATTTTGAGTATCATAGTTTGTTATTTTGAGTACCTCAGAGCAGTGGTTTTCAATTCTGGTGCTTGTGCAAATTGAGTTGACAAACATCCCAAATTAATTTTAGCTCTTATTACTAGATCTTAGAATCACACCTGAGAAACCACAAAAGCAGAGATTTGGCTTCTCTTTAACTGCTTAAGATCAATTTGCACCAGATCAGCAAGAGACAACATTTGTTTTAGTTTCCTTCACCGACTGGCCTAGATGAAACATCCTGATTGGTTGGTGACTCGGTTGGTGGCTTCAGTGATGTCTTTGGGATTCACTCGCTTGTGAGTGGAAGTTGTCCTGGGTTACCGGGGTGACAGATTCTGCTAAGAGTCAGTTTGCAGAAGTTTTTTTGCACTTTCGGCGGTTCCTAAACTTGTTGTATGGAAAGTTCTTTGTGATCCGATTGTGCTGCGGTGCAGTGTCTGATAGCAAGGTGAGAGGGGGCAAAGAGAAGCAGCGAGCATGAGCGAGCTAATGCAAAAAGCTAAGTTTTACTGTTGCAGTAGGTTTTTAAGTGATCTGGTTTGGTCCATCCCAATGGCACTGTCTACCACTGATCTATTAAGAAGAGTCAGATTTTTCTGATGTTGAAAAGTGCAGATCTGCATGATGGAGCTGTGTTGGCAATGTCCTCTTTGAAGGACAACTGATCATCCAAAATCACCCTAAGATTTCGAACTACATGGGGTAATGGTGGATCATCCCAGCTGGATTGAGAAATTGTGTTGAATGTGTGGAGTTGATGTAAGGTGATGTAAGGGAAGGTGATATAAGCAGATGAGTAAGCAGTTTGTGATGGTTTTTTTTTTCCAAGCCGAAATGCTTTAAGCAGTTTGATGTGAGTTAAAAATTTGACATGAGCCTGTGTATGCCTGCTGGCCCTACACCACCCAACCCACTCCTAGCTGGGATTGAACCAGCGACCTTCTGCACAGCAGTTGCTCTAACAAGGAGGCTAAAGACCATGGCCCCTAGCATCTGTCGCCAGAGCACCTTTAGAGGTCAGAGGAGTGAGGTTTACCTGCACAGCACTTCACTAGCTGGCCTCCGTTACACCTGCTTAAGTGGTTGGGAATGTGCCAGTGTGGAGTGAAGGAAGAGAGTGATTTTTTTTCTTCAGAAGGTGTTGTTTGATGGAGATTTAGGTTGGATTTGGTGGGAAATAGACTGCTGATTTGAGTGTTTTTTTTGTGTAAAAAAGGAGGCCAAACCATCAGCTAATAAGGAGTTGGTGGAGGAGGACAGAGCAGGGTATTAAATGTCAACTATATTGTCTTGAAACAGAACAAACTGAGACTAACAAATTTGGCAACATCTCTAAGATGCTTCAAAAAACTATCTGCAAAGCCACCTGAAAAACAATGGGCAAGTGTACCAAATGTTTTAAATGCAAAGTGTGGTCACACCAATAATTGATTTGATTTAGTTAAAATAAATTAATTGATAAATAAAATGTATTTATGCATTCTTTTTGAATGCATCCTCGCTTTACAGCTTGTTTGCACAAGTGCCTAAAACTCTGACCAGTACTGTGGCTTTGCAGGTATGTTTTTTGAAGCATCTTAGAGATGTTGCCAAAGTTCTTCTGGATGTACAGTAGTTTGTCTCAGTTTGTTCTGTTTCTTCATGTCATTCCAGACAGACTGGATGATGATCGGATCTCTGTGTGGAGCACTGCCTTTTGTTTCTTGTGCAGACAATAATCTCGCTGTACAATTACAATTAATGACAAAAAATTATGTTTGGAAATGTAAATTGATATTTTAAACTGACATGCTACAGAAAAAATATAGAAATAACTGACTTAAAACCCTGTTTATATCCTCACAGTGCCTATAGAAAATGATAATATATCCCTTTACTCACATTACACCCTGCTTTCAAAAGACCTTTAGGATAAAGTTGTATAAAGGCACAGGTTAAAACAGCAACTTGTACAAAAACTAAAAAAGAAAACTAAAAAACATTCAAAAGGATGGAAAAGTTATTTGGAATGTGATTTGATTTCAGCAGGCTGTATGACAAATAATGTCTCTTCTTGTGTTCAGATGCCTGTTTTATCACACTGGATCCAAACACAGCAAACACTGAACTCAAGTCTGTCTGAGGAGAACAGAGAGGTGAAGTGTGTGTGAGAATCACTCGTATCCTGATCATCCAGACAGATTTGATGATCATCCTCAGGTGTTGTGCAGAGAGAGTGTGTGTGGACGCTGTTACTGGGAGATTGACTGGAGTGCAGATGTTGGTGTCTTTATATCAGTGTTATATAAGAGCATCAGGAGGAAGGGAGGAGGTTATGAGTGTGTGTTTGGATGCAATGCTCAGTCCTGGAGTTTGATCTGCTCACCCTCCAGTTTCTCATTCAAACACAATAACAGATTCACTGAACTCTATGTACAGTTGATCAGCAGGAGAATAGGAGTGTTTGTGGATCACAGTGCAGGAACTCTGATTTTCTACAACAGGGATGTCAAACTCAATTCCTGGAGTGCCGCAGCCCTGCACAGTTTAGTTCCAACCCTGCTTCAACACAATTATTGGTAGGTTTCAAACAAGCCTGAAGGACTCAATTAGTTTGATCATGTGTATTTAATTAGGGTTGGAACTAAACTGTGCAGGGCTGTGGTCCTCCAGGAATTGAGTTTGATCTTGGATCATCAGTGAAACTGTGCTGAAGACTGATGCTGTGTCCCAATCCGCATACTATCCCTCTTAAATAGTATGTGAAAATAGAATTAGTATGGTCCCAAATCGTAGTATGTTGAAAAGAGTATGACAAACATTGCCGGATGGTTTACTGTTTCCGGTCAAAATTTTAATAGTAGAAACGTCCATACTCTAGCCGCTGATATTACCCACAATACATTGCACGTTGGACGTGAATCCGATTAGAACTACAAAACGCGGGTGAAAAGTGTAAACAAACAACAAACACGATGGACGTGCGAGACCAACCGTCAAGTAAAGAGGCTTCGGTAAAGATGCTTTTTTATGACTGTTCTGTAAAGATTTTTGTATGCCCACTGGAGAATATTTAAATGGTGTTGTCTGTGTTATATTTCATCTGCAACAAGAATACTGAACTTGTATAAAGGACATTAACATCTAAATGCAGAATTATCCAAACACCTGTGGAGATTTCTCTGCGTAAAAGACTCATGAATGGGAGATTCTCCTGCTGCTGCTTCTCCAATAAAGTAAGAAATTAAACACGACAGAAATGTGGATGATTAACAGGGCTCTTAACGAAGCAACACAACAATCTGTTTAACGAGGAAGTAGTGTGTCCCAAAGCTTTTATACTCTTCTGTTACACACTCAAATGTATATATTTTTCCTCCACAAAAAAAAGTACATACTTTTAGGGCATAGTATAATTTGGGACGCAGCATAAGAGACTGAGGAGTTTACTGTTATTGTATTTTGAAATGCTGTGTACACGTGCAAAAATGAAAGCAAGGGACATTTGTAACGTCCTATTTGGAAGACACCTGTGAAGTGAACATCTGAAGACAACTGTTTAATGAAAGGTACGTTTTACTGCTTATCAGTGGTGTAAAGTACTTGAGTAAATGGACTTCGTTACTTGTACTGAGTATCATAAGCAACTTTTACTCACTACTTGACTACATTTTTGATTTAATATATAAACTCCTTTCTCCACTACATTTGAACAGACACTTACCGTTGCTCATTACATTGTGTTTGTGCCAGCACTAATGACCATCCATGGCCTTATCTGAAAGAAATGTTTTCATTTGCCGATATACAGAATGGCTCTTACAGGATGCAGTGTCTACTTTGTTTGCCACAAACCACAAAAATAAGTGCTTTTCAGAATTCATCGTCAAACTTGAGAAAACACATTGAGGTAAGAGTCTGTTTAATGTTAATTTAATGTGATTTTAGTCAAATTATGTGTGGATCTACAATGGTATTGTAAGCATAATGTTACCAAAAGTTAATACAGTTACTGATATGGCAAAAACCACTGCGACATGACATGACCTAATTTTTTTGTGCAACGTAAACAAATGTATCCCTGAAATTCTACATTTTGCATCAGGAGCATTTAGCTGTGAGAAAAACATCCTAATCAATTGAAAAACTACTCAAGCCTGACCTCGATCGCTCAGAAGAGGAAGAATGTGAGCAAAAATATGGAGCCCCTAACGAAACAACTCAAAATTGGAGAGACCAAGATCATTTCTCAAGCAACCGTTGATAAAGCTGTACTGCAATTCATTGTAGACGGTCTCCAACCTTTTAGCGTGGTTAAAAAAGATGAATTTAAGGACCTGATTCATGACTTGCAGCCTAACTCTACTGTACGATCAAGATCAACCATCTGTATCAAGACAGAGGAAGCTGCGGGAGGTATAAAGAGAAGTGTAACAGAAGCCATGAGAAGGGTGGAATACATCTGTACAATTACAGATTGCTGGAGTTCAAGGCAGCACAGCTTTATAGGTATGACAGCGAAACCCAGACAATCTACTGCGATGTCTGCAGCACTTGCCTGTCGACAATTAAATCGGCCGCAAACGTTTGATGTACTTGCAGCTGCAATACATGACATACATTCTGAATTTGAGATCCATGAAAAAGTTGTCTGTATAACAACAGACAATGGATCAAATTTTTTAAAAGCCTTTCTTGTCTATGAAGGTGGAAACATACACAGCCACAACACAGAACATGCAACAGGAATCCCATCAGAAGATGAGGATGAATCTGACACTGAAGATTAGGAGAAATGTGAGGAGATTGGATATCGAGGTTGCTTAAATTCTAGCCAAGGATGATCTTGAATTTCATCTGCCCAAGAATCAACGTTGTGCTTGCCATCTTCTGAACTTGGTTTCCACTGTGGATGTTGACACTGCTCAAATGAAACATACAAATTAATTTCTAACTTTTTTTGAAACACATTTTTCTGGATTTTTTTGTTATTGTTGTGTCTCTCATTGTTCAAATAAACCTACCATTGATATTATAGACTGATCATTTCTTTGTTAGTGGGCAAACTTACAAAATCAGCTGGGGTTCCAATAATTTCCCTCACTGTATGTATGTATGTATGTATATATAGTAATGGTTGTAGTTATGATTATACATACAGTGCTCAGCATATATAAGAACACCCCCCACAAATCTCATTTAAATTAATATTTTCTATAGGATGCTTTACAATATTATATTTGTGCATATACATTAGTTTAGTCAGTACTGAAGCCAAATCTGGAGCTAATCTAACAAAAATAACTTACAATAATGGTTCAAAAATTAGCAGCCCAAATGTATATGTTAGGGAAAAATATTAAATAGCATTTTCAAAAATATGTTTGCCCATCCCTAAGCCTCTACATAGCACACACATACTGTTTCCTATTCTATCTGCTATTATTAATTAATTTTTTCAGATATAATTATTATTTCATTCTACATTATTGTATAGAATTTCTACTATTATAATAATGTGTGATTCAATACTTTTTTTCTGAACTATATTTTATTTTTTTAGAGATTACATTCAGGTTAGATACGGATTAATTTACTATATGCCTGAATTATAAGACTTATATGAATAAATCATAGGATTTAAACATACAAGAGTTAGTCAAAATGAGAATCAAAGTTGCTATTATTTATACTCCAAAAAATGCGTTACAAGGACCCAAATCCTTAACAGAATTATTATTATTATTCTCATTATTATTATATATTCTGGTTTCCTCCGGGTGCTCCGGTTTCCCCCACAGTCCAAAGACATGCGGTACAGGTGAATTGGGTAAGCTAAATTGTCCGTAGTGTATGTGTGTGAATGTGTATGTATGGATGTGTTTCCCAGAGATGAGTTGTGGCTGGAAGGGCATCCGCTGCGTAAAACAAATGCTGGATAAGTTGGCGGTTCATTCCGCTGTGGCGACCCTGGATTGATAAAGGGACTAAGCCGAAAAGAAAATGAATGAATGAATTATTATATTCTACAGTGCTTCACGGAAATCGCGCACTGCACCTTTAAGGTGATTGAATATGGCGGCGCGGTGGCGTTGCTGCTAGTAGCGTTCTTAAAAAGAATGTGTTCGATGACGTTGATTAACTAGTGTGTCCTGCATTCGTGTCTGACCATCGCTGACATTAGCGGTATGTAAAGATCTTTCTAAAAGTATCATTGTAGGTTATTATATTTGGTTGTTTCGACGTGCTTTTGCTGAAGGACACTAAAGATTTCAGTATTTCTCTCTGTCATCTCGTTTCAGAGTATTATATTTGTGTTTCCACGTCTTTTGCTTAGACTGTAGATTGTACTGAATGTTGGTTGGAATTGGAGATTGCTATATTGTCAATTTTAGGATTTTATACATATTTTATTGTTTGTGTATTCTGTTGTAATCTTTAGTAGCCTTTTTATAATTGTAGAATGTCATTTGTTATGTTGTCAGGTTTGTACTGAAAGATACTGATGTTGTTTGTATGTTTCATTTAATTGGATATTACTATCTAATAATAATTCATGTAACACATTTATCTATTCTAAGTTTATAGAATGTCATCTTGTAGAGTATTTATTTATAGCTGTGAAATATTATTTGTTAGTGTTAGAACAGAACCAGACTGGAGCAAATGGTAGATGGAACTTCCAAAGAATGATAAATTAATGACTTGACATCTTTCTATTGTGTTTTACAGGTAGGAATGGACCACATGGAGAAAAAGGGAATCACACACCTCAGCAGACACTGGAAATTGATGGTCAGGAATTTCTTTTTTTTTTTTTTATCCAGATGGACGGGTGCATCAATGGACGTCTTTCAGAGATGAAGAGGTTGGTGTTTAGTATAGATCAGTGGTTCTCAAACTTTTTCACCTCAAAAAGTAATTGTCTCTCCGAGTACCACCAATTGACTAGCATTGAAATATAGTAGCGTAGTAGGCCTAATTAATCAGCTACAGCTCTGCATAGTTCAAAAGCAAGGTAAATTTATTCATAAAAATAATGTCAGCTACTTTAAACATTATAAATAGTTTGAACATTAACACTGTACTGTGCTCACATTTAAATAAAAATATGTTTAAAAATTCATTAAAATTGGTACTGTTTGTAAAAGGTAAAAAATAAGTAAATAAAATACTGTACTTAAAGGTAAAGTATTAGCATATAGTAAGTAGCCTATATTCATCAAAACCTGGAAATGTAGATTGGACCTCATAAATCTATAAGTCATCATATTCATATCATATATGATTACCATTTTTGATCCATTTTGAAATATATGCTGCATGTGCATATGACATATTTGTATGAGGGAGACCAGGGATAGTTGTACTTCTATGATATTTCTCTATATCTTTGAAATCTTGAGGTACAAGTGTCTGCTATTAAATGGCAATGAAGTTATTTCTGCAGCGCAAACAGAAGATGTGAACACTTTTAGTTTCAGACAGGAGGAGTGAAATGTTACAGTTCAGCCCACAGTCTGGGTTAGTTGTAACACACCCCGTAGTGATATGTAAGTGATGATTCCCACCGGGATGAGATGTAACATTATTAAATAAGAATTATGACCAACAAATGGATCTGAAAGCTTTTTATTCAACATTGAGCTTTCAGTATAGTTTGTGTGTCTCTGGGTTATAAAGCTGAATCAAATGTGCAAATGTGAATCAGCTTCAACAGTTGAAGGCTTCATGAGCCCACAGAGGTCAAACACTGAACTCAAACTACTTTGACTTGTTCCTCTTTCAAGAGCTATAGGAATACTGACAATAAATCAGAGAAATACAGTTTTAAATCTGCTTGGGGTTGGTGGAGACATTTCACTGATGTTACTAGCAAGAGTTTTGTTGTTACAACTGACCCAGCGTTATGTGGCCATGAATATGTTCTCCTTACAGCTAACAGCTAAAATATTATCACCAACAATGTGGATTAAATAGTGTATATCCACACACAGACACACACATTACATGGGTTTAACTACAAATCAGGCATCGCTACACAGCAAAACAGAGTTTAACTTAACACTATTTGGGTGTACATATGACTCCCTCCGTTTTGGAGTTAAAATAACACTTTCTAAAGTGTGAAATTTGTACATTACTCACAGATTTTATTTGAACACAGTAAGAGTTTATTCTTATATGGAACTGGAGTGTGTTACACTTCAAAGTGTTAATATTTTTTCCTATTATCAATTGGTGTAATGACAGATAACAGTGATCAAATATGTTGAAACAGTTCTAATTTATTAAATGTTCATTAATCTTTTCAGAAATAAGTTTTAAATACATTGAACTCTTTGCGTTTTAAAATGCAACTAGACATGTTTTAAGTTTAAGTAAATCATACTGGTTTGATCACTGTTTATGTGAAAGAACCGGTTCCACTTAAAAAAAAACTGAACTTCCCATCGCTAGTGGGTTAAAAGTTGCACACTCAAAAAAACAACAACTCTTAAATATACTGTCTTTCACACTCGTGGATTAAAATGTACTCCGGTTTTAACACTGAACAACACCAAAAAAATCACTATGTATATTTAACACTGAAAGTTTTGCTGTGTATCTCAAAAATAATTCAAGTAAAAATATGACTTTCTTAGCTGAAGTGTAGTTTTTCCCGTTTCATATCTGCTTTGTCTGTGAATCAACTGATTTGTAACTAGTTCCTGGTTGTAGAGATTTGAAGTGTTACAGTTATCCCTGCTCTCCCCCTTGAAATCTAAACATGAACTTGTATTTTAAATATATGATTCACAATTACATATTTAAATGAGAGATTAGAACTGCTTACAGCGCCTCATTTACAGTGTGTGTGTCAGAGAAGCCAGTGATTATAAATACACTGTTTGACCAATTCATACGTGATTTATCAATTCACACATGCAGCATTTTCATGATTTGGTGGAATTGAAATCATATCTTAAGTAAACCGTGGAGTTTGTGTAAACTGTTCGCAGATGCTCAGTCTGTGCACACAGAGACTAACTTTATTTTTTGTGATTCTCCAAGTTTTAAATTAGCTTGAGTCTATGTTCTGCAGCCCGCACCATTTGAATCACATGCAGAGTCATTTAAATCTGAGGTAACAAACTAAACCGAAAGTCACACCACTAGGCTATTTACAAAACAAATGACTTTAGGCTATATATCGAAAACACACATTTTTACACAACTACGAACACACGTTAACACGTTAGTGATCATTATTTTACCAGTGATGCAGCATGGGGAAATTCCTGAGTTTGCAGTAGCTTAAATGCCAACAGGACTGGTCTGCAGACGCACTTCTCTAGCGCAGATCTGCTCGAGAGCTCCACAGTATTTTAGATTCTTAGCATCTGATTACGTGATGCACTAAACATACTAATCACAACGGTGTGATCATACAGTACAGGGAACAGCCAAAGCTGATCAAATCAGTGTTATTGTACGCATCAAATGGTAAAAGAGTATTTTCATATATTTTTTTATTATTATTCAGTGATTCCTCCGCGTACCACTCTTTGAGAACCACTGGTATAGATAGTTAGGCCTTCTTCGTGTCAGGTTTTACCTTTTTCCGTGTAAGAGCTGGTGGGCCGGTCACTGTCTTGTGGGAACCTAGATATAGCCAAGCTTTAGAATGCTTAGTTTAAGCAAATTTGATGGACGCAGTTAATGGACGCAGTACGTACTGATGGATCTGAAGGGAGTCCATGACGTGTTGTACTGCGCATATTTTGCGTGTGTGCGTTTCCTAGCAACAAGAACAAATGCCTAACATCGCAGACGGTGTCCGTATCCCTCAAAGTTGTTTAGCTTTAAACGTTTAGAGATGGTGTGACCAAAGTCCCTGTAAGAATTCTATAGTCTATAGCCTGTGTGTGCCTTTGATGTACCACTTGATGCTTCTTACGTCCTTGTTGCAGCACCAGAATTTATATGCTAATTCAGTGATTCTGCTTGTGAGAGACTGTTCTCACTCTCAGGTCACATCATTTAAAAGAAAATGGCCACATTGTCCCCTGATAATGTCAACAGGACTGTCTTAGCAACTGGCTGAATGTAAAGGAGGACTAAGCAAAATTGTTTCTACTTTCTCAATTGTTTGTCTTGAGTTTACATTCATGTTACAGTTGAACAGCCAAAATTACAAGTTTCAGTATTTTAATTGCAATTAATCATGATTAATTGCAAAAAAAGAGTGATTAATTAGTAATTTATTTTTTATTGTTTGACAGCACTAACTTCACTTGTACTTTTTTATTTGTTTTCTTGCCTTTGTGCATGTCCTGAGGCTCAGCTGAAAAACTACGTGGTAACATTTTTTATACCCGACAAGATGCAGTAATGCCGTCTAGAAAGGTTTCCTGCTGTTTGTCCAATCAGGGACGGGATAACATAAATATACAAATAATATTGTTAACCTGGGGTTTTTCCAATGTGAAACATCTGGTAATGAACCCCAGCATGGAACATGACAACAGATAACCCAGGATTCTGTTTATCCAGGGTTAGAATGACCCAGGGTTAACAATTTCAAGTGTGAAAAGCCCTAAGAATCCTCAGCATCAGCTGCAACTAAGCACAATGACAAACAGCGATATACAAAAATTCTATTGGAGAAATGACCAGGAATAATAAACAGCAGAAAACAGTCACACTACTGGCTCTACAAACAAGTGTGTTCATGACTACACATACAAAGAAAAATAATAAAATGAGAAAATATGACTTTGCAACATCAAGCAGCATTAGGCATGGGCCAGTGTAAGATTCTGACAGTATGATAACCTTGGATAAAAACACGGTTTCACGGTACTGTGATTACTGCTCAAATATATATATTTCTTAATGTCTGGGTAAAAAACTAAAACTTTTTTTTCCTTTAAACACAATATATTTTCTTTTGAGAAACTTTTAAAGTATTTTGGAGCAGTAAACATGTCAGGCTGAATCATTGACTTCTGCTGTCTTCATTTGTAAAAAAAAAAAAAAAAATCTTTACAATTTAAAATGGCATATTTGAATATCTTTTCTGCTGGAGATACTGTTGTCCTAAAAAAACTTAAAACAAATCATAAAAAAAAACCTTACATATACCGTTGGAACAGTTTTGCATAACATTTTGGCGTTTTTAAGACCTTGACTTTTCCAAACCGCGCTAACTTGGAAATGGTTTTCACCTCATGTCTAAGCAGCATAACACTGTTTTTAGAATCTAAAAATTTATAAAAAATAAAAAAAAAGTCTTAAGCAAAAAGATTTGAATGGCGGCGCCTGCTGGTACGTGAAGAATATGGTCAATACTGATGA
>CAIGQQ010030114.1:9340-19959 GCA_903798035.1 Danio albolineatus | reverse complement strand
TTTGGGGGGTGGGGTTGGGTGCCATGCCTCCCTTTTAATATCGTACATGTTTGTATGACTGAACACACATAAATTCGCACATTCATTTTCTTGTCTGCTTAGTCCCTTTATTAATACGGGGTCGCCACAGCGAAATTAACCGCCAACTTATCCAGCATATATTTTACGCAGCGGATGCCCTTCCAGCTGCAACCCATCTCTGGGAAACATTCATACACACACATTCCCACTCATTCACTACGGACATTTTAGCCTACCCAATTCACCTATACCACATGTCTTTGGACTTGTGGGGGAAACCGGAGCACCCGGAGGAAACCCACGCAACCACAGGGAGAACATGCAAACTTCACACAGAAATGCCAACTGACCCAGCCGGGGCTCGAACCAGCGACCTTCTGTGAGGCGAACGTGCTACTCACTACGCTTCGTGGCGCCTAAATTCGCACATATTAGCCACTAATCTGACAAAACATAAACACACAGTAATCAGACTGGAAATTTTCCATCAATTTGCATTGCACTTTTATAAGACTGAAGTTCAGATCTGTACAGATCTGTATGCTCTGTTATAAGATTGCCTTTTTTAGAGTATGTTGTTGATTTTTTTGACAAATATATATGTTTTTTGTGACATACACTGTAAATTGACAGCTTTCTGTATTTTGTGATTGATGGTTTGTCCACTTGTTTATGCTTTTGAATTGCATTTTGGCACCTTGATCTTTCCTCCAAAATCTTCTAATGTTGTAAAGTTTACAAAAGTGACGTTTATTGACATTTTCTATTGTTTGAAGTGATATATTGTCCGTGTTGGTGTTGTATATTATGGTACAAAAGCCTTTGTAATAAACTGCCAGTACTTTTTATTTTACAGACTTAATTCTTGATATATTATTTCCTAAACAATATCTCGCCTCAAACTACTAAAATGTCAATAAAGGTCACTCTGTTAAACTGCACATCAAAAGTGGACAGAGCAGAAATCAAGGTCCCATAATGCAATTCACAACTTTAAATAAACCGAAAACACCTGTGAATCACAAAATACGGAACCTGATAATGAACAGATTTTTTTCACAGCATGCGTAAATTATAAATGTGATCTAAATCAAATTATCAAACGGATACAAATAATTTGACGATATTATTAATGAATATATATTTCATTTTAATTTAAAATTAGAATAACATTTATTGTACGTTTTCAAATGTCATTGTGTGTCACTTGACTATCAATCTTTTATGCTGATGCTAATTATGCAAATAATTGGTGCTCCCAGTTTTAAATAATAGTTTATTTTCAGTGAGTGTTTGCTGCTCACTATTTGAATGGTTTTGTTTGTTTGTTCGACTAATTCTTTGAATAGAATGTAAAAAAACAAAGCATTTATTTCACATTTATTTATACATTGTATTTTGGTCTTTTTGATCAATTTAACATGTCTTTGCTGAGTTAAAGTCTAAATTGATCACCAAATCAGTTTAGAAGGATTCTTAGTAAGTACTGTGTGACACTGAAGACTTGTAAGCTCCATTATATTTTATAAAAATTGTAAATACTATTATTTATTGGAGTGACTGAGAGCCCCAAACTCTCTTTACCTCAGTCTGTTGTAGGTTTCTGAGCTCACGACTGCAAAATATGAGGAAAATAAGCTGTTATAAAGGGTTGCCACAACCAAAAAAAAAAAAAAAAAAAAAAGGAAATATTTTACGTCATAATTTACTCAGCATCACTTGGACTAAAATGTTGTTTCTTTCTTCTACTGCCAGTAGTACTAGCCAACTCAATGGCTGCCTTTTTTTTTTTTTTTTTTTAATATCTTCTCATGTTCAACAACAAAAAAAAGGATTAGAACCTCATAAAGCTCTGCAACCACTTGTAGATTTATTTATTTATTTATTTATTTCGGGAGAAGGTGAGCAATTCTTTTTCTGGGTGATCTGTATGTGATAATAGCACTGATTCAGTGGGACAGATGTCAGATTACAGTGTTTTTAACACACGAGACGGTGCAGAATGAACATGGTGTCAAACATGACATTTCTTTCACACTCTTGATTGCGCATGTGTTTGTTTGTCTGAGTGTTCATCACAGATCCACAACAACCCAGCGGAGGGTATAATTTACAATGATTGCATTTGAATACTCTGACGCTTCTTCACAATTCTCCTTCCTTTCTTCTGCTCTTCAGCGATCGCTTTCTGTGTCTCGCTCTTTCACCGAGCAGGTTGGGACAAGTGTGTTGGGTAGGCAGTCGGATTGGTCACTTTTTAGGCTTTGCTGGATAATTCAGTGTTCTTAATTTAAAAACTATTTCATCTCAGCTGGTGGTAATCACAGAGATAATTTTTCATAAGAGGCACAAAGAATTCTGAGAATTACAATGTAGTTTTTTCACTGCAAATTTTAAATCACTAATACACTACTGTAAAACTATATTTTATATTTATAATATCTAATAATGATAATATTATAATAATTTCTAATAACATCTAACACAACTGAATATACCCTAAGTCAGTGTTTCCAAATCCTGTTCCTGAAGTACACATTTTCAACCTCTCCTTAAGCAAACACACCCGTTTAACTCATTAGAACATTAGAAGAGACTCCAAAAGCTGAAATGAATGGTATAGATTAGGGAGACATCCAAAATATGTACTGTTGGTGCTCCTCCAGGAACAGGGTTGGTAAACACTGCCCTGAGTAACTAATTTCAGATTAGCAAAAACATTAGACAGCGCCCTCTAGTGGATTTGTCATCTGAAACATGCTACAAAATGTACACAGAGCAGCATATTTCAGCTTCAAAAAATGTAAACAGCGCCCTCTTGTGGATTTGTCACCTGAAACAAGCAACGAAACATAACTGGAGCAACATATTTTAGATTTGCAAAAATGTAGAAAGCACCATCTAGTGCATTTGACAACTGAAATGGGCAACAAAATGTAAACAGAGCGACATATTTCAGCTTCTAAAAATGTAGACAGTGCCATCTAATGGATTTGTTATTTGAAACTTGCAATAAAATGTATACAAAGCAAAATATTTTAGCTTAAAAAAAATAATAATAATAATGTAGACAGCCCTCTTTAGTGGATTTGTCACCTGAAACATGCAACGAAACATAACTGGAGAAACATTTTTCAGATTTTTTTGGATTTGTTATTTGAAACTTGCAATAAAATGTATCCAAAGCAAAATATTTTAGATTTAAAAAAATAAATAAAATGTAGATAGCCCCTTTAGTGGATTTGTCATCTGAAACATGCAACGAATCATACCTGGAACACGTTTGCAAAAATGTAGACAGTGCCATCTAGTGGATTTGTTATCTGAAACATGTAACAAAATGTACACAGATCATGTTTCAGCTGAAAAAGAAAATTGTTAACAGCCCCCTCCAGTGGTTTTGTCATCTGAAACATGCAATGAAACCTACCCCAGATGTATTTCAGATTTAAAATATTTTCAAATACAGACAGCGCCCTCTAGTGGATTTGTCACCTGAAACATGCAACAAAACATGTTTCGCTTTCATGTATTTCACACTTGTAAAATATAGGCTGAGGCATGTATTTTCAATAAACCTGGGCTAAACCTTACAAAAAAATATATATATATAACAATGATGGTGATCAATGTTCATGTTATAACACCAAGCTTAAATATAATATATATATATATATTAAACATTAAAAAGAGAAAAGCTCATAAAAATGATGTAATTGATCTTGTTTTTTTCTTCACAGGTCACTTCTAGGTTTCCACTTCCGTAACAAACAATGTACCGGAGCACAACAGCAGAGTTTGTTTTTGTAGATCAGTCTTGACACTCACTTAACATTCAGCAGAGACCGATGGATTTAATTATGATTCTGTCCATGTGAGTGTGTGAATGATTTCTCAACATTCCTGAATGCAAATAGCAGGAGAGCAGGGAATTGTGCATGATGGGAATCAGACAGTGGGAAGAGTTTGGTGGTGCCAGTGCCATCGCATGTCTGATTTGTAAGAAAACCCTTTAAATATAGAGTCGAATTGGTTTGTGGTGTGAGGGGATTTCAGCAGGCATGAGAACAGAAAACTGAATTTGAAAACACATCTTCAAAAGCATTTTCACACTGACTAATATCTCTTGTTCAAATACATTATGAACAGCAGCTATGCCAATTATACTCTTTGCTTTTTATTTCCACCTGGGAATGCCCATCCCGAGATTGTGCAGCACCATTTGATCAGATAAGAGGACTTCGAAGGACAACACATACAATTCATATATATTTAAAACACTTCACTGAACATGTAGACAGAATCACCTTTTTTGGAAAAACACTATATAACTGCAGGTTAACTGTGTTTATATATGTCCACCCTATACACATCTCCTTAACTTTTCTCATTTTGATTTTGAAACTTGAATTGAACGCAGGATTCATGAATGCAGTGAAATCTTTCACTTTTCTGAAATATTACATGACACCGTCTATGATAAAGGTGTTAAAACCACAATTTATATAAATTTGTTTTTCCCAAATAACGTTTAATAGAGCATGGACATTTTCACAGAATTTCTTATTCTGTTTTTCTGGTTAAAGTCTTATTTCTTCTAGTTTGGCGGAAATAAAAGCAGTTTTAAATGTAAAAAAAAAAAAAAAAAAAAACGTTAGGCTCCTTTCCAGTTGGCTACAGAACAATCCACTGTTGTTCAATGACTTGCCTAATTACGCTAACCGTTAACAAGTTAAACCTTTACATTGCACTTTAAGTTGTCTTGAAAAATAACTAGTAAAATTGTATGTACTGTATATGTACTATCATCATGGCAAAAGACAAACAAAATTAGTTTCAGAAATTATTATGTTTAAAATGTATTTAAAATATTCTCTCTGTTAAACATCACCTGGGAATTATTTGTAAAAATTAAAAAATAATAATAATAATTTTACAGGATAATTGTATCTTCAACTGTAAATGTTTTTATTAGTAAACCTAGTAAAAATATATATAGTAAATATATGTTTTAATTACTTTTCTAATAAAATTAACTGATTTAAAAACTAACTTGAAAGCTTAGATTTTTTTTCTACAATGGCCATTTTTAACCAAATATTCTATATTGGTTTGTGCAGCTAAATGATTTTGGCATTAACTGTTTATGTATATTAACGATAGCATGTAAAATTATTAAGTCAATAAATAATAAGCAAATTACTTCATTATTAAATATTTTAAAAGACCTAATTGTAAACCATTCATAAATGGGACAAATATAATTGTCACTATATGGAAACTGTATGACAAATAGATAGATTTTATTCAAAAGCTATTTTTGTGCACAAAAACTGTTTATTTATTTATGACACAATTATTCCTAATTTTATTAATTAATAAATAATAAACTCATTTAAAAATAGGAAATTAATTACTAACAAAAAATAAATTATTAATTAAAATATTTTGAGAAACCTACAGTAATTGAATACCATTATTAAATGAAAGAAATATGATTCCACTACACAATACAAACTGGTCTGGAGCACTAAAGTTTCATGTAGATTTTGACAAAAACATTGCTCTATATCAGTGGTTCTCAATTCCAGTGAGGCCCGAGGATCACTGCTCTATAATGTTAGCCAGTTGTGTAACACTAATAAAAGTATTATAAACAATAATTTAAAAAAACTAATATCAACGATAAAATAAGCTACTCATATTTTGCTTGCATAGTTCTAATCATGGAATGTCACTCCAAGTAAGAGAGATTTACTCATTGATTTCATCAAGATTATAGCAGTTTTTTTTTCCCCTCTGTATTTTGTACAGACTGCTCAATACTCATGCCAAAAAAATCCTAGTCATTTTTTCCTCCTGTTAAAGGCTCCAGATGGAGTTTGTTGTGTCTAACATTGCAGTTTGTGCTGGAAACTCTCATATGTGGGTTGGATATTCTACAGCCTATTTTTTTTTTAAATAATAAAATCCCCCAAACCCCCAAAAGTTTGATTGATTTGCCTTTTAGAACTCCATTTTGTGTTTGTATGTTTGTATGGATGTGATCCGTCTGGCTCTACCAACAGCCAGATGACTGTGTTTTTCATTAATTGTCCAACAATCTTTTGATTGACTGCTCCTTGTTGTGTCTTCTGGCAAAATCAGCACGTCAATTTTCAGAAAATACAAACGCTGCTCGTGTCCTGGTGGATCTGCATGAAGGAAAACCATGTCTGGAAGCTGCCGTGCAGTCAAACAGGTGCTCAGCCAAAGCGTCAGTCGCTCCTGTGTATTTATATTCAGCTGACTCCAGGACAGCGTTCGCCCACCGTCCCCCTGTCTGTCTTTCAGATCCAAGATTACATCAGCTGCTAGAGACTGAAGTGTTGGATTGCTGCCCGCACAGACACACACCTTCAAGTCTAGATAAGAGATATAGACATTTCAGATTAGCGCTGACAGAGCTCAACACTCCTGCAATACAAAAGTCAAGTGTAAACCCAACAGGAGAACAGTATCTTTAACATTTCGACTCTTGACAAAAGCGTATCATATAGACTACTTGTTGGGCAAGTAAAAAAAAAAAAGCAATATATTACAATCTTAAGCCATACAGTAAATTAAATTAGATACACTTTCACTTGACTTTCATCATATTTATTTACTTTTTAAAAGTGTCTTTAGTAATAGACATTTCTCAACACTAAATTTACGATATAACAGGATATAGGCAGAGAAACTGTTTCTTTTATTTCCCTCCCACCATTTAAAAAAACACTTAAAGGCAATATTTTTCATTAAAATATACAAATAATAAAAATACAAGTTTAACATTTTTGCTGACTCATGCATTTTATCCTATATTGCATAGCAGCGCATAGAAAACAATCTGGTGTGGCTGTATTTTGCTGCCGTCTAACATTAACAAAATAAAAGCGCCACATACATAGTAAGTTAACGCAGCCTTGGGTATGTACATTAATGGTGCAATATGCAAGTTTGACACCCAGTGGTTGAACAAGGTATTGCACGCCTAGTTCAAAACACATGCAAGCGCAAGTTGCCAGATTGACGACATCAACAGAAGTGTGCCTAAATTTGAGCCTAAACGCTGATTAAAGGCGTCTTCTAAATAAAAGCAACACCATTCGATAGAGGGAACATTTTTGTCCTAACCAACAGCAGAAGTTTGAAAACCTGACATTGTCACCTTAGAATTATAAGGTTCTATTTGACATTTGTCAAAATTGAGTTATTGACATTATTAATTGACAACTAATTTACATTATGGGATGTTTTTGATAAGTTGTTTACATTAAGACTTTTTAATTTAAAAAAAAGTTACACATGTACTGTTTGCTATGGAATGCAAAAACTTTGAAGGTCAATATCTCAAAATTATTCCGAATGCCGATAAAACCTTATAATTCCAAGGTAACACTTTACTGCCATACTACTGAAAGCAGCAGCACAGTTTGAAATGGAGAACTTCGAATCAGTAGAAGCCAACAAATATCAGTGATTCAGCATGTACATTTAATAATATTAAAGAGGTTTAATATGTATTAATTAGATTATAAACCTTATTACTTTGTTGGAGTGCAGTAAGTGCACTATTCTTTGCCTCTGAATGGCTGTATTTAATTTTATGAGGTGTTGTCTGGTGCAAACAGCCAAATTGCTTATCACTGCAAATTTTGTCACTTAGCGTGCTGTTAGGACATGAGGTTACAAATGTAACCTGCTCACCTAATGTTTACGATCATAATATTTATATTATTTGCTAATTAATAACCAAATCGTGTGGAACTCTGAATCAGCGTCCCATTTCGGAGGCTGCTACTGTCCACCAGAGGTCGCATTTTGGTCGCAGACACATGCTTTGAGAGCCTTCCTGACTGGCTGAATGAATGAAATGCGCCGTTTTCCACAAAGGCAACCTGGGGTGCTGAAATATAATTGGTTAAACTGGCAGTGAGTGGGTTAAAAGAACCAAAACAAAGACAGATGCAAGCAACTCACATTTTCAAAGCGGAATTTAGCATTGTTTTTCAGACACACAACAACGTTCACTTAGCATGTTTCTTAAATATCTGCATACACTTGAAGTCAGAATTATTAGCCCCCTTTTAATGAATTATTCTTTTTTTATATATATATTTCCCAAATGATGTTTAACAGAGCAAGGAAAATGTTCACTTATTTGTTTTATTTTGGCTAGAATGAAAGCAGTTTTTAATATTTTAAAATCCATTAAGGTGAAAACTATTAACCCCTTTAAGCAATTTGTTTTCTTCAATAGTCTACAGAACAAACCATTGTTATACAATAACTTGCCTAACTACCCTAACCTGCCTAGTTAACTTAATTAACCAAGTTAAGCCTTTAAATGTCACTTTAAGCTGTATAGAAGTGTCTTGAAAAATATCTAGTAAAATATTATTTACTGTCATAATGGCAAAGATAAAAAAAAAAATATCCATAATTAGAAATGAGTTAACTATTATGATTAGAAATGTGTTGATAAAAATCTTCTCTCCATTAAACAAAAATGGGGGAAAAATATACAGGGGGCTAATAATTCTGACTATAACTGTATATGCACAACATATTACGGTATTTTTACGCTTTAGAAGAGTCAAAAACTTAAAGCACCTTTAATGATCCCATGTGAACTTTAAATGAGCTGCTTATCAGGTCTGGATGATGTAGAATATGACCTAAAGGTAGCTACATGCAAAACAGCAAGCCCCGTAAGCAACACAACAGTCTGTATTGTGTTTTGATAGACTTGTATAATTTACACGAGAACAAGAAAGATTAAAAGGCTAAGACTTAATGGCACAATAAGCACAAATATTTTTCATTAAAATGGCCAAATATCACTAGAATGGTGTAATATGTTAGTGAATAGTTAATTTACTTAACAGTTTTAGCGAATAGGTTTAGTACTATTAAGTCAACTAATCACTTTTTACAGTGTAAAGATCAGTATTAAAGGTGCCATATATGTTAGTGTTCTCTGATCTCTACATATATCAGCAGTAGGTTAAGAAATTTTCCAGGTTTTATGTGCTCTTTTTTTTTTTTTTTTTTTACTTTCAATTCCCATGCTACAAACTGATTTTATGGTAAATTTGTGTTTAAATGGGCACATGAAAAAGGGTGAATGTGTCCACATTAACGTAAAAGCAAAACTTTTTACATTCAATAGCTGAATAGTAAGACAGCAAAATTTGATGATTTACTGTAATTTTAATGTAGTAGACACTTTAATATTGGTCAAATATTAAATAATTATCTGAAAACATCTTACCTTTCACGCTTTTCCCATTGAACTCTGATGTGTATCCTTGGTTGTTGGCATGTTTCATTTGCACTGTCACACTTGACAAAAATGAACATAATTAGTACTGTCATCATTTAAAATGCAGAAAATGTTAAAACATTTATTTGTCTGCCATGAACTTGTTATAAAAACAGCAGTTACAATTATTATGGTATGACTATCTATCCCAAGCATAGTTCAATAAATCGTCGCTCTTATAAATTAAGAAATTTGTAAAATCATTCATAAATATCCAAGGCCTAATTTACAAGTGGCTATTTCAGTAAATGGGATCCTTTTTTTAATCCATAAATTCCTAAAAAGAGAGCAACTTGATACATTATCACTGAAAATCATCACGATATAACACGTTAATTCTAGATGGACAATTCCACAGAAAAAAAATAATAATTACTTGAAAAAATGAAAAGTGTCCTTTGGTGTGACATCTAAAAAAATGAATATAAGAGTCCATAAAATCAATGTCAGTCAATAACAAGGATAAGCTCTGGACTTTTTTTACTCTATATTGATCTAAGAGCCAATCACAAGGCAGAAATGTGCAACAATGGGAATCTAAAAGTGTGTTGATATTAGAGATGTACTGAATTTTCAGCCACCGAAAATTTATCAGCCGAAAATGTTATGCTATTTAATGGACCCTCTAATTTTTGTGGCTTCAATCACTGTTGGGGTACTCTTTTAAAAACCATTAATAACTTCTATCAAAATATATATATTGTTATTTATGAATACAGAAAATAAAATCTGAGGAAATCTGATGATTTTTTAGAAATCTGAATTATTTTTATGCAAATAAATACTATTTTTGTTCTGGTTCGTCTGGTAAGAAGCATTAGTTAGAACATTAGTTAATTCATTTTGGCAACAGTGACAAACTGCATGCTTTGAATGCATTTGTTTTAAATGTGAACTTTGTCAGTTTTGGAGCACTATCATTTAACATCTAGACTAGAGCAACATATTTCTACTAACACCTAAAGAAAACTTTCATTATAAATTTAAATAAATTACATAGTTCAATAACTTATCAGTCTTATGAATTATGTAGAAAACAGCTAAATCAATAATAAATACTTTGGGCCTAATTTATAAGTGGCTATTTTGGTAATGGGAATCTTTTTTTATCTGTATATTTCTAAAAACAGCAATTTGAAACATTTTATTTTTTTAAATCTCACTTTTAAGTACATAAATAATTTTTCGGTTGTTCGTCTCGTGAGAAACTGAACCGGACCCCAGCCCACCGTCACCCACCAATTGAAGC
>CAIGQQ010030110.1:380-15316 GCA_903798035.1 Danio albolineatus | reverse complement strand
CACACACACACACACACACACACACACACACACACACACACACACACACACTCATGCAGGCACAGCGCTGGTGTGTGAGGTGTGTTTTCGGTCGACACACACTGACGTTCATCATGACAGCAGCAGCTCATCTCCAGTTCTCCACTGATGACCTCGAGCCGGACGCCTCTCAGTGCTGCTGCTCACACCCCATTCACCATCACTGCACACACTGTATATCACAGGTGAAACTGTGTGTGTGTGTGTGTGTGTGTGTGAAAGGGCGGCAGAGCTGGATTATTCTCACTCTCGTGCGTCCGCCATGGCCTCATTAACCTTCATTAGTTTGATTAATCTCAGAGCTGAACCTCTGCTGTTCCTGCTCCTCACATCAGAAGAGAGTGTGTGTGTAAGAGAGTGTGTGTGTAAGAGAGTGTGTGTGTGTGTGTGTGTAAGAGAGAGTGTGAGAGTAAGTGCGTGTGTGTATTTATATTTTATATAAATGTAACATACTGGCGTCACGGTGGCATAGTGGGTAGCAGAATCACCTCACAGCAAGAAGGTCTCTGGTTCGAGTCTCGGCTGGATCAGTTGGTGTTTCTGTGTGGAGTCTGCATGTTCTCCCCGTGTTGGTGTGGGTTTCCTCCGGGTGCTCCGGTTACCCCCACAGTCCAAACACATGCGCTATAGGGGAACTGATCAACTACACTGGCCCTAGTGTATGAGTGTGTGTGTGTGAATAAGTGTGTATGGGTGTTTCCCAGTACTGGGTTGCAGCTGGAAGGGCATTCGCTGTGTAAAACATGCTGGAATAGTTGTCGGTTCATTCCACTGTGGCGAAGGAGATCAGAGATGAGTTAATCCCAGCGGTCTTCATGAGTGTGTTGGAGAAGCTCTGAGCGTTGAGCAGCGCTGGGTTAATATGATTAAAATAACCCAGACTCACAGATATTATACAGTACAGTGCTGCTGCTCGGTGTCTGCTGCAGTGCTGATCCGCTGACACCAGAGTCAGAGTGTGAACACACACACACACACACACACACACACACACACTTCAGGAGTTAATGAGCGCTGTGGGAAGTGTGTGTGTGTGAAGGTGTGAATCCAGCAGCTGAACTCAGAGAAGGGTGATTAACCTGAGCTGTAGAGAACCGCTGCTCCTCCTTCCTCAAACACTGTGTGCTCAGAGCTCTGCCGGAGACGCCGCACCGCACCGCACCGCACCGCACCGCACCGCACCGCACCGCACCGCGACATACAAACAGCAGACAAGAGACAGAGACTGCTGTGTGTGTGTTTGTGTTTGTGTGTGTTTCTGTGTGTGACGCTGAACGCTGTGTGTATCTGTGTGTATTCTGAGTTGTTGTTTGCTCTATGTGTCTTTGCCATGTTGAATTCCAGACTGAACGGCAGGCAGCATGAACATTCCTCTAACATTCTCTGAAGCTCCCATATATGTTCTCTAGAACCTGTAGAACCACTCGCGCTCTAGATCTAGTGTGTGTGTGTGTGTGTGTGTGTGTGTGTGTGTGCTCTAGATTTAGTGTGTGTGTGTTCCAACTCTAGTGTGTGTGTTCCATCCCTAGTGTGTGTGCTCTAGATCTAGTGTGTGTGTGTGTGTGTGTATGTTCTAACTCTAGTGTGTGTGTGCTCTAGATCTAGTGTGTATGTGTGTGTATGTTCCAACTCTAGTGTGTGTGTGTGTGTGTGTGTGTGTGTATGTTCTAACTCTAGTGTGTGTGTGTATGTTCCAACTCTAGTGTGTGTGTTTGTTCCACTCTAGTGTGTGTGTTCCATCCCTCGTGTGTGTGTGCTCTAGATCTAGTGTGTGTGTGTGTGTGTGCTCTAGATCTAGTGTGTGTGTGTGTGTTCGCTCTGGTCTGTGTTCTCTGCTGTGATGATATCAGTGGTGTTGTGTCTGTGTGTGTGTTCTTATATGCCAGATTTCAGCTTTACCTGTTGTTATTGTGTGTGTGTGTGCGTATGTGTGTGTGCGTGTGTGTGTGTGCTCGTATGTATGTGAGTGTGTATGTGTGTGTGTGTATGTGTGTTTGCATATGTGTGTGTGTGCGCGTATGTATGTATGTATGTGTGTGTGCGTATGTGTGTGTGTGTGTGTGTGCGTATGTATGTGTGTGTGAGTATGTGTGTGTGCGTATGTGTGTGTGTGTGTGTGTGTGTGTGTGTGCGCGTATGTATGTACAGTATGTCACAAAAGTGAGTACACCCCTCACATTTCTGCAAATATTTATTTATATCTTTTCATAGGACAACACTGCAGAAATGACTCTTTGACACAATGAACAGTAGTCAGTGTAAAGTTCGTTTAGCAGTGTAAATTTAGTGTCCCCTTCAAAATAACTAAAAATATAGCCAATAATAGCTGAACCCCTGGCAACAAAAGTGAGTACACCCCTAAGTGAAAATGTACAAATTGAGCACGATTAGACATTTTCCTTCCCCTGTGTCATGTGACTCATTAGTTTTACACTGTCTCAGGTGTTTCCAGATAGCAGGTGAGTTAAACTTGGTATAAAAGCTTTTCCACTCTCTCAACCTGGCCACTGACAGTTCAACATGGCGTCTCATGACAAACAACTCTCAGAAGACCTGAAAAACAAATTGTTGCTTTGCATAAAGATGGCCGAGGCTATAAGAAGATAGCAACACTCTGAAACTGTGCTGCAGCCAAGGCCATTCAATGCTTTAAGAGGACAGGTTCTTCTCAGAACAGGCCTCGCCATGGTCAGCCAAGGAAGCTGAGTGCACGTTCTGAGTGTCACATCCAAAGATTGTCTTTGAAAAACAGACGGATGAGTGCTTCCAGCATTGCTGCAGGTATTGAAGGGATGGGGGGTCAGCCTGTCAGTGCTCAGACCGTACGCCGCACACTGCACCAAACTGGTCTGCATGGTTGTCCTCGAAGGAAGCCTCTTCTAAAGATGCACAAGAAAGCTCACAAACAATTTGCCGCAGACATTCAAACTAAGGACCAGGATTACTGGAACCATGTCCTGTGGTCTGATGAGACCAAGATAAACCTATTTGGTTCAGATAGTGTCAAGCGTGTGTGGTGGCAACCAGGTGAGGAGTACAAACACAAGTGTGTCTTGTCTATCATTAAACATGGTGGTGGGAGTGTCATCATGTGGGACTGCATGAGTGCTGCTGGCATTGGGAAGCTACAATTCAATGAGGGAAACATGAGTTCTGACAAGTACTGTGACATACTAAAGCAGAGCATGATCCCCTTCTTCCGGAAACTGGGCCATAAAGCAGTGTTTCAGCATGATAATGACCCCAAATACACCTCACTGGCTTGCTAAAGGGACTCAGGGTAAAGGTGATGGACTGGCCAAGCAGGTCTCCAGACCTAAACCCCTTAAAACACCTCTGGGGCATCCTGAAAAGGAAGGTGGAGGAGCACAAGGTGTCAAATGTCCACCACCTTGGTGATGTTGTGATGGAGGAGTGGAAGAGGATTCCAGTGGCGACCTGTGAAGCTCTGGCCAACTCCATGTCCAAGAGAATTAAAGTCGTGCTGGAAAATGAAGGTGGCCACACAAAATATTAACTTTTAAGTTTTTTCTTAGGGGTGTACTCACTTTTGTTGCCAGGGGTTCAGCTATTATTGGCTATATTTTTAGTTATTTTGAGGGGACACTAAATTTACACTGCTAAACGAACTTTACACTGACTCCTGTTCATTGTGTCAAAGAGTCACTTCTGCAGTGTTGTCCTATGAAAAGATATAAATAAATATTTGCAGAAATGTGAGGGGTGTACTCACTTTTGTGACATACTGTATGTGTGTGTGCATGTGTGTGTGTGTGCGTGTACGTATGTATATGTGTGTGTGTGAGTTTGTGTGTGTGTGTGCAGCAGTGTGTTTGTCGGTGTAGTCGTCAGGACGGTCAGCATCTCTGATCAGCACATCAAAGCGTCAGTCAGTCAGTCAGTCGCTCGCGCTGCTCTTCATACCCTGCAGACGAGGAGACGCAGCGTCTTCACCTCAGCCCATTATCTCTCCTCACAGGCTCATCGCTCCTCTGATGTCCCGCCGGCCGGCTGGAGAGCTGATCTGAAGAGGCCCAGATGCTTCATCAGTCATTAAGATAACTCCTCATCACAGGCTGCTCTTCTTCATCTGCTCTGAGAACACTGAGGAGGAGGAGGAGCTCACCGCTGCAGCAGGGGCATCTTCAGGAGCTCACGGTCTCCACATCCCACCAGTGCTGACTACAGGCAGTGACCTGAGTGTGTGTGTGTGTGTGTGTGTGTGTGTGTGTGTGTGTGTGTGTGTGTGTGTGTGTGTGTGTGTGTGTGTGTGTGTGTGTGTGTGTGTGCGGCTCTGATGGAGGTTGGATGATGTCTTCTCTCTCCATCTTTGCTCTTCAGGCTCATGTGATCTCCAGGTGAGTGCAGATGGAGACTCCAGCAGATTCCCTCTCACACACACTCCTGTGCTCACATCAGACAGATCCAGCAGACTGTAGTCAGTAACAGCAGCTGGTCCTGATGAGTATTCATTAATAATACACAAATACAGTGCAGTTAGTCTGTGGGTGTGTGCTGTAATTATACCTGTGTGTGTGTGTGTGTGTGTGTGTGCGTCCATACGGGTGTTACAGACAGAAGAGTACAGTACAGCAATGACCAGTGGCTGAACACACACGTCTCAGTATTAACTCAAGCAGATGAGTGTGTGTGTGTGTGTGTTTGTTTACCGCACATGATCCTGCATCCACATCCACCATCAGCCAATCAGATGCAGTCAGGGTTAAGTGTATGCGTGGTGTCGGTGGATGTGCTTCTTCATGGGTGTTCTCCAGCGCTGAGGCTGCTCTGTGTTGGGGAGGACTCTACAGTCGGGTGGGTGTAGAGTCCCAAAACTCATATCCCAGTGACTGATCTGACTGATAATCTACCACAGGCTGACTGTAAACACCAGCGCTCTGCAGACACACACTCATCATCAGGAGGCGTCTGCCTGCGGCTGCTGGGTGAGAGCAGCACTATGGGGCGGCACAGCGACCACAGCCTCTGTTGCCTTCAGCCTCCTGATGTTTACTAGGGCTGTTTCCATACAGATCTTCACACAGCACTAATTAAATACCTCAAGATCAGCTTCATCATGCCTGGGAACCAGTGGTGTAGTCGGGGCTATACACACTTATACTCTGTATGCCTACTTTTATCACGAGCTGATGGTATTACGACTTCTGAGGAGCAATAATCACGTATAACCTCAGTATACTCACTCGTCTTGCTGATTAGACTTTCTTAATTTACATGTACTCGCGTCCCCTTTATCTGTTTACCGAATGTTTTTTGCATTAACTTGCATTTTAATTTGTTGCAGTTGGTGCATGTTTGTTTAACTTGCACTATTCCCCAGCCCTTGACCACCGCAGAAGTCCCCATGGAGTTACACTGTTGGGTTTACCACAGCTTAATATATTCAGCCAATCTGCTGCGGGCACTATTAGCTAAGCATAAATCATTACATACGCTCTAAAAATATATTTATATACCGTAAATTAAAAACAGAAAACTCCTGTTATTTGACAGTGTGCCCACATACATTTATTTTTTTTAATCATTTTTTTGACAGGTAAATTTCTGTAAAAACACAAAATATTTTATATTAATTGAAGGTTGTTTTTTTATATTAAACACAGTTACTTTCTGTATTTTTAAGTGTATACCAACTGTAAAAATGTGGACATTTTCTGTGTTTTAATAGTATTCCTACAGGAAAAATGAACACATTCTGTGTTTTGATGGTATACCTACTGTAAAAACAGGCCCTTTTTGTGTTTAATGTTATATTTACAGTAAAAAAATTAACAGATTTTGTGTTTTAATGGTAGACCTACTGTAAAAAAAATAATAAAAATAACTATTTTACTAAGAAGGGGAATCACATTAATGTGCATTTCCAGCTGGATGTAACTATGACCCGTGGGCTACTAGAAGTGTGAGGTGTTTATATCTCAGCTGACCCCTGCTACATTAACATTAATATCTGATATGCTCTTCATTGAATCTTGTCTTGACGCTGATGGACTGGAGACGGGATTCTTTCACTGCAGGGCTTCAGATCGAGCTCTGCATGTGTTTATATTACCGAGCTGGACATAAAGAACAGAACAACAGTGTTATCAGTAGAGGAAATCTGTCCAAAAGAGTTTCAGCGAACAGAAGACTCCAGAAAACACCCCTTGCCTTGCCTATTAGTGTGTGTTTGGGTGTTTTTACTGAGGATGTCAAGCAGAGGAAGAATAATATCAGCAAACAGACTAATAGCTTGACCCACACGCAACCTGCACGTGCAGGATTCAGCAGATAAGTAGCCTATAATAGATTCTGTTTATCTACTGGTGTAAGTGTGTGTACATGTATATTTATTCTGTTTTTAATTCATTTTAGTAGTAATAATAATAAACTATTCATATGATTTATTTACAGTACAGTGTGTAAAGGTAATGTTTTCTGTCTTTTTACTGCTCTGTTAGTGCTGTATTACTGTACATGTTCTACTCCTTCTCCTCTGTCTCCGCATCTTCAGTGACGTTCATTAGTTTCTCAGGCTTTTGGTTCATTTTAGCTTTTATATTTATGATGGAATGATTGAATATTTCTGTCTCTGCGCCTGTGATCAGACATACAGGCTGATGAGTTACAGGAGGCTCTCTGCAGGACTGATGATGGCAGTGACTGATGTTGAGGGATTCCTCTTGTGGTGATGGTGGACTCTGATTTACTGAAGTGATGCGACTGAACACACACAGCTGCTGCGCATCGATGCTGATCTTCAGGATATTCTCCAGATTAATCTCTGAGCAGAGACTCAATCATCATCTGAATGAGGCTGATTACTCTCCTCCAAGCCCTTTTGTGTTTATTAAACTCATTTCAGCTTCCAGGCAACAGAAATGCAGAGCAGCTTCACCAGATTTACATCACGCAGCAGTTATACACTTATACACTGAAGGATCAATTCAGGATCCGCTATTTATATCTTCTGCTCCAACATATATATATATGTGTGTGTGTGTGTGTGTGTGTGTGTTATTACTTTTACCATTTTATTAGGTGCACCTGTCCAACTGCCTGTTAAATGTCTAATCAGCCAACACACGGCAGCAGCTCACTGCATTCAGGCGTGTAGACATGGTGAAGAGGATCTGCTGCAGTTCACAGCGAGCATCAGAATGGGGAAGAAAGGGGATTTAAGTGACTTTGGCATGGTTGTTGCTGCCAGACGGGCTGGTCTGAGTATTTCAGAAACTGCTGATCTACTGGGATTTTCACGCACAACCATCTCTAGGGTTTACAGAGAATGGTCCGAACGAGAGGAAATCTCCAGCTGTGGGCAGTTCTGTGGGCGCAGATGCCTTGTTGATGCCAGAGGTCAGAGGAGAATGGCCAGACTGGTTCCAGCTGATAGAAAGGCAACAGTAACTCAAATAAGCACTCGTTACAACCGAGGTCTGCAGAAGAGCATCTCTGAACGCACAACACGGCCAACCTTGAGGCGGATGGGCTACAGCAGCAGAAGAGCACACCGGGTGCCGCTCCTGTCAGCTAAGAACAGGAAACTGAGGCTACAATTCACACAGGCTCACCAACACTGGACAGTAGAAGATTGGAGAAACGTCGCCTGGTCTGATGAGGCTCCATTTCTGCTCCACATTCGGATGCTCGGGGCAGAATTTGGCCTCAACAGCATGAAAGCATGGATCATCCTGCCTTGTGTCAGCGGTTCAGGCTGGTGGTGGTGGTGTAATGGTGTGGGGGAGATTTTCTTTGGGTCCATTAGTAGCGATTGAGCATCGTGTGGACGCCACAGCCTACCTGAGTATTGCTGCTGACCATGTCCATCCCTTTATGACCACAGTGTCCCCATCTTCTGATGGCTACTTCCAGCAGGAGAACGCTCCATGTCATAAAGCGGGAATCATCTCAGACTGGTTTCTTGAACATGACAATGAGTTCACTGTACTCAAATGGCCTCCACAGTCACCAGAGCTCAACCCAATAGAGCAGCTTTGGGATGTGGTGGAACGGGAGATTGGCATCATGGATGTGCAGCCGACAAATCTGCAGCAACTGCGTGATGCTATCATGACAATATGGAGCAAAACCTCTGAGGAATATTTCCAGCAGCTTGTTGAATCTCTGCCATGAAGGATTAAAGCAGTTTGAAGGCAAAAGGGGTCCGACCCGCTACTAGTCAGGTGTACCTAATAAAGTGGCCGGTAAGTATGAATAGTGTTCATCATGAATGAGTTCATACCTCTCACTGATCTAACAGTTATATATGTGTGCAGATACACTAGATAAGTCCGTATCAAAGACAAAACCGATCCACTAATGTAACAAGAAGATCACAGTCCAGACAGAACCACACACACATTAATGTTGGAGGAAAATATTCAATTCAATTTTAATAACCAGGCAGAATCAGGAGAAACACAAAAACAATTAAATTTAGTTTAAAGTCTGTAGTTTGTAATTGTTTTATTGCAATGACTGGTTTGAGTTTAAATCTGTGATCTTTCTGTTCCTGAGCAAACTCTTATTTTCATCAATATATCTCTTTAATAGAGCTGGTTTGGTGAAATACACCTAACATTACTGTCTATAATCTCTGGGAGATTGGTCAAATATTCATTTTCAAAAGGTTGTGTGTGTGTGTGTGTGTGTGTGTGTGTGTGTGTGTGTGTGTGTGTGTATTTGGGGAGAAATAAATAATCATAAACAGGTGGAACCCCTAAAGCACAGCTCACAGACCCCCTGACCTGAGGGAAATCTGAGGACATAAGACAATACTAACACACAGATGCTGAAGCGTTTACAGAGATGGAGAGCAGGACATGTCCAGCAGAGAAACACTCGATCACTACAGCAGATCTATGAAATCACTTTATTATGTGTGTGTGTGTGTGTGTGTGTGTGTGTGTGTGTGTGGCGACTCCAGGAATGTTACAGTCTACAGTCTGTCTATCAGAGCATGCAGTGAAAACACAGAAGACACACACAAACATCATCTACAACACACACACACACACGGGACACACCAACGCATGCATACAGAAACAGAGAGAGAGGAGATACTCTGACCTTAACACACACTAAAGAAACACAGAGTAAAACAGAGTATCTCCAGAACACAACCATCGAGAGACAGGAACACTCACGGACAGAAGAACCACAGCGATGCTTTAGGAGCTGCGCAGGACACCTACATTCAGATCACGACTATGGCATATTGATAACTCACTGTAATGACGGCAGTATCTTCATCATGGAGAGAGCGCAGTGACTCTAGTGGAGGGTGTGTGTGTGTGTGTAGATGAGTACGCATGAGTCTTTCTTCACTCTCCAGGGACGGTTGTTCTCGATTGTTTTTCTCTCTGATGGTTTATTTGTTCAGTCTGAGACACCAAACCCAGAGTAGGACCAGAATTAGAGGAATATTGTCCACAGACACACTCTCTCGCGCACACACAGCAACACTCTTTGGCTTAATACAGGAGTGATGTGATTGGGCAGTGTATCATCCGTTAGTGCAGTCGGACAGGAGCGAGCGCAGAGCTTTGTGCGTCTGGACACGTGAGAATGGCACATCAGACTTCACGCGTCTGAGAAAGGCAGTCAGATCTGGAGGCGTGGCCACGGATATTAATATTCATGAGGGACTCCACATTCACAGCACAGACATTAGCATGTGTGAATCCTGACGGGTTATGGACATTACTCCTCATCAATATTCTCTTCAGGAATGTCTGGGAAATCTGGAATGTTTAAAACGACACGATGGCAGCTTCATCCTACGCTACTCTCAGCGCTTCTACATGTGCGTCGATATTTACAGTGTTTGTGAATATAGATGCATGAAAAACAAGCAGAGCATGGTATAAAAGACGCCTATAAATACAGCTCCTGGTCCAGATATATAAACCGTCTTAAATCAAGAAGCATCTTCTGGACGTGCACAACATATCTGCCAGCGGGGGATCAGAGTTATCTTCTAACGTGAGATTATTTCACTCATTAATATTAATCTGCTTGCTTTAGGGAGAATATCAGCTCATTATTCCAGAACACAAGACTATATCAGGTCTGGAAATGCTTCTTGCGTTCAGAGTCTTCGTATGTTTGGACTAGAAGCGGACACAAACTCAGAGAGAGAGGCATGTCTATCAGCGACCCTCCTTTACTAAGACTGACTGAAACTAGGAAGACGACACGACATTCAGGAGCGTTAAACATATATGACGATGAAGATTGTCTGTTATTGCTGATCTATACACAAGCATCGGCACAGCACATCTTCATTCAGAAACTAATATTGCACCGTTGTCACTGTCTGTTTAGGTGAGAGAGAGAAACACACGACTGCTGGACAGCGGACGAGCGAGATGCACCTCTGTGTGTGTCTATAGCCCTATTGATCCAATTGTAGTAGTGTGTGATGGACGCTCTGCAGTGTGTAACGTACGGAACGCAACACTCGCCAGTGCGTAATCTGCTTAATGAGCGGGGCGATGCAGATCTACAGACAACAAACCCAGTTATTGCCTTGAGCTGGAGTGTGTGTGAGCCGGAGCGGCGTACAGGGCAGAGACACAAACTCAAGAACTGTTTCGCATGCGGAGAAACAGCACAACACCATCATGTGGACGCTGTGTGTGTGTGTGTGTGTGTGATCGGACACCATGAGATGATCGATGAGCGAATCTGTTTACAGTATATATATATATATATATCAGCGGATGATGATGGAAATATCTAGAACAGAGCAACAATCAGAAACAGGAGCTGATGGAGAAACGCCTCCAACATTAGTTATGGCTTTTACTCAGAGTTTACTGGTATATATCTGAATCATCTAAGCTCTAGTGTGTGTCCACATATAGGTCATGTACAGTCGTCTTATTTACAGCGGGAAGCGGAGGACCACTCCTGCTGCGAGCTCTGGACTCCCTACAGCTGTGTGTGTGTGTGTTCAACAAGTGTGTGTTTCACAGGTGTGTGCTTAAAGGTGTGTGTTGAACAGGTGTGTGTGTTTCACAGGTGTGTGTTGAACAGGTGTGTGTGTTTCACAGGTGTGTGCTTAAAGGTGTGTGTTGAACAGGTGTGTGTGTTTCACAGGTGTGTGTTGAACAGGTGTGTGTTGAACAGGTGTGTGTTGAACACAGTGGTTCTCAAAGATGCGCTCGGGTCATCATCAGAGTATAATGCGAGCTCTGGCGGCTGTGTGAGTGTCCAGCGAGTGTGTGACAGCTGACGCAGTTTACACACACACACACGAGCGCGGCCGCTGCGCTCTGCTTTAACAGGACCGTGTGCTGTCACTGCTATAGTGTGTGTTAACCAGGAGCTGTGGCTGACTGAGAGCACAGGAGCAGCAGTGAGGACGGACCTGCGCAAACATCAAAGCCTTCATCATTATTATTATGCTGATTACATTCAGATGAAACGTGTCCTCATATTCCTCATGTGTAACATTATAAACCCACCGCAGCAGACACACATGCAGAGACTCTCCAGCCGCTCTAAGGGGACGAGACTGAGAACGCTTGAGAACCACTGATCTAACAGGAGTGTGTGTGTGTGTATACGGCAGGTGTGTGTGTTTACATCAGGTGTGTGTGTTTTCGGCAGTAATGTGTGTTTACGGCAGTAATGTGTGTTTACGGCAGGTGTGTGTGTGTGTTTACATCAGGTGTGTGTGTTTATGGCAGTAGTGTGTGTTTGTGGCAGTAGTGTGTGTTTAAAGCAGGTGTGTGTGTGTGTGTTTTTGGCAGTAGTGTGTGTTTGTGTTTGTCCAGAGTCCTCAGCGGAGTGTGTGTGTGTGTGTGTGTGTGTGTGAGAATCGCAGCAGTCTCCTCAGCTCTACTTCTTGTTGAAGATGTCCTGCAGGGGTCCGGGCAGGAACTTCATCACGGTGTCCACGATGCTCTCCTCCTCCTCCTCCTCGTCTCCGCAGCCGGCTGGAATGGCCTTCTTGGGTCGGGTCAGACTCCCCTCTGCTGCCTGCTCCAGCGCCGCCGCCGCCTCGGCCTCCTTCTCCTCCTTCTTCTTTATCCCATACTGAAACACACACACACACACACACACATCAACACTGCTGGAGTACACACTTCTGCACAAACGGAGCTCTGCAGCACGGCTTTGCTCTATAGCTGTATCCCCTATAGGCTGTGCTCCTGCACTAGCGTCTGTGTTGATCCTGGAACAACAGTGCAGTCAGCCAATCAGAATGAAGAGATCTGTTCACCGCCTGTGTACGGTTTCAGCTGGCGGTGGGGATCTGCACTCATCCAGCCGTTACTGCCTCTGCTTGTGGAGACGATGCAGGGAAACCCTCTCCATTCCAGACGCGCTGAGAGGACAAACGCAGCGTCTCGTCTCCTTCTCATCATTAGATCTGCCGTCCGCTGTTCCTCATTCCCCAGAGTCAGACAGTGAAGCTCTGCTGTGGTGTAGACCTGCATCTCCTGCATCATCACTGCGGCTGCAGACCCTCAGGAGCAGAGCAGCGGCAGGAGCATGCGCTCGTCATGATTACTGCTGAAGCACCTGTGCTGTCACACGGCGCTCACAGTGTGTGTGTGTTTGTGTGTGTGTGTGTGTGTGTGTGTGTGTTACTGACCTTGTCCCGGATGCCCTGGCGCACAGACTCTCTCTCCGCCTCCATCTTGGCGTATTTGGCCTTGCGCTCCTCCTCCTGCTGCCGCAGCGCCTCCTGCCGCTCCTCCTCCTTCCGCTCCGCATCCGGATCCTTCTCCTCCTCACCGCCCAGCATCTTCCCCATGTCTTTAGTGGCGCCTGCAGTGGAGAAACAGCACAATCACACACTATAAGAACACATTACCCAGCAGCAACGGCGTCAGTGTGTGTGTGTGTGTGTGCATCACTGATGTTAATGAGCGAGCGATTAGCCTTCAGCAGACGAGGAGATGCTGTGATAGTTCAGTTCACACCTCACACTCTTATATAAACCCAACAGCACCCGGAGCGTCTCTGCCCGCTCACTGCCCGCTCTCTGCCCGCTCTCTGCCCGCTCTCTGCCTGCTCTCTGCCTGCTCTCTGCCCGCTCTCTGCCCGCTCTCTGCCCGCTCACTCAGCACTGGCCTTCACAAACCATCCAGAGCAGAGCTTCTCTTCCCTGCAGGGGCTGATGGAGAGTCCACGAGAGCCAGCGGTGGAGAGCACTGAAACATCATCCTCCAGTAAAAGCACCATTACACGCCTAAAGATGTAGATCAGCAGAGTAAAAGTACCTGCAGTGAGTATTACTCAGAGTGAAGATCAGCCCTTCCAGAAGTGCTCAGCAGTAGTGAGCAGTGAGCATTACACTGAGTAAAGCTGATGCGTTCACATGTCATCAGTGGATGTGTGTGAGCGTCACGTTCTGTAGTGCATCTAGTGATCGCCCCGCAGACACACGAGACACCATCAGACGTTAATAATAGGTTAGGTTTAGGTCGTGATTTCAGGTGACCAAAGTTTAATGTCCAGCCAGATGTAAGGACAGCGTTATTTTGATGTTTAATAATGATGTAAAATGACGTTGATATTTGGTTGATTTTAGGTTTTTAGAGTGACCAAAATCCGACACAGAGCCGACATCTTAAACCAACGACATACTGACGTCACATACTGATGTTTATTCAGCACGTATGGTGACCAACTCCAGCATCTGATGATGTCATAGTGCTAACGCCCACACAACATCCAGCTGGGACATCATTAGACGTTGATCTTTGGTTGATTTTAAGTTGGACGTTAGACATTGGCATCAGCCGGATGTTGGGCACATCATGTTGACGTGTTGTTTCTGGTGGGTGTTTAAGGCCATTTCAGTCCTCCTTCATCTCCTCATCAGTGACCTGCAGCTAAACAGTCTCTGGGTCAGTGCGTGTGCAGATTTTGGACATCTTCTTGGACACTTTTAATGCTTCCAAACAGTTTGCTGCAGTTATGAATCACCATGTCTCGAGGTAGATCATTATGATGTGATTTTACCTTCTATGTGTGATTTGATTGGACAGGAATCACAGGACGGATTTTACCAATGACCATAGACAAGACTAAATACAGCAGTGACTGCAGGCTGAAGGACAGTAGTGGAGTAAAGCACCGATACTGCAGTAAACGTGTTCAAGGGGAAGTAAAGCTGCTTAGTAAAGTACAAATCCTGAGAATAACTCCTCAAGTGTCCTGACTAATGGCATCTCCCTTTGTTATGAGAACAGCAGTGTATCTGACAAGAATACCATCAAGAAGATAATAAAGTCAGCAGAAAGGACTGCTGGAGTCAAAATAACATCAATCGAGGAACTCTGTCAACGATGTTGTCTGACTAGGGCAAATAGCATTTTAAGGGATCCAGCCCACCCTGACCATAGTCCGCTGAAGCTCATGCCATCAGGCAGGCGGCACAGAAGCCTGAGGAGCACATCAGTGCGGTTTCATGACAGATTTTATCCTGTCATTGTAAGACTCTTGAATAATACTGTATCTTAAATACTATTGATCGCTAGTATGTAATAATCAATCAATAAATAGACTAGCATAAATTGTTACTGTAACAACTATTATAACAAATAGTGAAATAGGTATTTGAGTATTAAGTTATTTCCCTTCAGATATTTTTTAATTGGGTTATATTTGATATAACTTTATTTTTATATTTTTATGAAATTATAAAAGCTTATTTATTATGTTAGATTTTAGTGTTTGTATAGTGATGCTTTTTATGTTCTTGTTGAGTCTGATGCAGCGTAATTTCGTTCTGCTTTACAATTCATTGTGATGTTTTGAATGACAAATAAAGGAAACTGAACTGAACTGAATCACATAATCTGAGTATCTGTGATTAGTTTCTTTACACCACTGACAAGAGCAGGCCTGTAGCGTGTGTGTGTGTGTGTGTG
>CAIGQQ010030109.1:5819-21480 GCA_903798035.1 Danio albolineatus | reverse complement strand
GGCCCAACCCTGCTTAACTTCCGAGATCAGACGAGATCGGGCATACCTTTTTTTTTTTTTTTTTTTTTTTTTTCTTTATTTGTAAAATAATTCAAAATTTACAATTCATACATTTAAAAACATCAGTTCAGAAGCATATTGAAATATAATTCACAATTTTCCATTATAATTCACAATGCTATTATATTGCTTTCATAATGGGAAAAACAACAAGCGTAATCATTCTGGCAAATCTATTTTCAGACCATCTAGAGTGTACATAATATAAGGATTATTCAGAATAAAAGTTTTGTAAAATACAGTTTCTTTCTCTTCCATTCTAAAATATTCTTCGATAGTTTTAATATATGTTTCAATTTTTCTTTTAAACATTTTCCATACCTCTATTTTAGTATGTTTATTTTTAAAAATGTTCCTTCTTTCCCAAATAACATTTCTTGCAACTGATAGAAACAAATTGGCAATCCTTGATTTACTTTCATTAAAACCAAATAAAAATATTTTATACCACTCTGTCTCCTCCTTAATTTGCTCTGTTTTGTTTGGCATCATTTGTAACATCATTTCTTTTAACTTTTCCATAAATGTACTTAATTCAACACATTTCAAGAACAAATGCACAATACCTTCATTTTCCATTCCACATATTTTGCATAATGCATTTTCACTGCTTCCGATTTGTGCCAGTTTTGTTTCAGTGAAGATAACATTATGTCTAATAAAATAATCCAAAGTTTCAATCTTTGCGTCTAAATATTTCCATTTCAAATTCTTCCAGATTCCCTCTTCATCTATTTCCACAAAGATCCTTTTCCAAAATTGTTCTGAAACTGGTCTTTTACACACCTTTTTTCTGAAACAACTGTAGAAATCTTTGAGAACGCATTCTTGAAAGTCTTTCTCATTTTCCTTAAAAAACACTTTCACATTATCATTGCTTTCCTTATTTTGTTCTATTTTCTCTATCCATTCTTTAGGTATTGCAGTTTTCACTATCTCAAATTGTTTTACCAGAGTTTCTCTTTTTTATATCTTCCCCAATCTCATCCATGGCATCCACAATTACTTGGCTTGGTAAAAACCCCTCTTTAATCTCATATAGAACATCCTTAACCTGACTTAGGCCCGCTTCCATCCAATATTTGAAATATATTTCTTTCTCTTGTGTTAAAATATTAGCATTCAAAAACAAAGGTTGATTCAACAAAATGTTCCTCCCTTCAGGTTTAAAATCAATATAACTTAAAAACTCACTCCATGCTTGTAAAACTTCTTTATAAAAATCAGGAATCCCAGTCATCATGTTTTGCTTAAGTTTCATCCATAAAATGTCATCTTTCATATTAAAACCCCCACATTTGTTAAGATAAAACCTCATTACTTGTTTCCATTCTGCTTTAAAATCCTCATTTAAATACTTTTTTATCACTTTGACTCTCATGCTTTTCTTCCTTGTCTCTGGGTCTATCAATCCCAACCCTCCATCATCGGTTGCTCCAATCAATACATTATATCCAATTCTTGGTGGTTTTCCTTCCCAGATAAAATTCAATAGACATTGTTTTATCCTCTGCACATGCCAATGTTCCATAGGGGTAACTCCTAATACATACCACATTTTTGACAGCATCAACGTATTTACGATTAAAACTTTTCCTTTCAAATTTACTCTTCTTTGTTTCCACCATTCCAATCTTCTTTCCATTGCTCCAATAATTTTATCCCACGTTATCTCTTTATCTCTTTTTTCATTTTCTCCAAAGGTTATCCCTAAAATCTTTATGTCTTGCTGATCTTTAAAATTAAAAACCTCAGGCAGAATACATGCATTCCCTATTCTCATGACCACTGTTTTCTCCATATTTACTTTAGCACCTGATCCGTTACAATATCTTTCAATGATTTTCATCGCATTTATCACACTTTGCATATCTTTTAAAATCAGTGTAGTGTCATCTGCATACTGATAAATTTTCTGTTCATTTTCCGTTTCTACAATTTTAATTCCATGTATTCCTTTATCTCTTATTATAGCTGAACCTAGAGCCTCAGTCACTAGACTGTACAGCTGTGCAGAGAGTGGACATCCCTGTTTTATGGATCTTGTTACATTAAAACAATCTGTGATAAAACCGTTAACTTTAATCCGACTAATAGCTCCACTGTATAAACACCTGATCCATCTTAAAAACTTATTCCCAAAACCTACCTTTTTTAAAACCTCAAACAGAAAATTGAGTTCAACTCTGTCAAATGCTTTCTCAAAATCTACACTTATTACATATCCATTTTTTAAATGTTCTTTCATGTATTGTATTACATCTCTTATACTGCTAATTATGTCTGTGATATCTTTTCCTTTTACGCCATATGCCTGACTAGTTTTGATAATATGAGGTAAAACCTTTTTAAGTCTATTTGCTAAAACTTTGGCTAAAATCTTGAAATCTGTGTTTTGCATTGTTAGGGGTCTAAAATTCCTTAAATCATTTTTCTCACCTTTTTTCTTGTATATCAATTTCACTAAACCAACTCTCATTAAATGTGTTGTTTCTTTTTTTTTTAAAACTTCCTCGAAGATTTCCTTTAAAATTGGTGCTAAAACATCCTTAAAAACTTTGTAAAACTCAGATACTAATCCGTCTAACCCTGGGCTTTTCCCATTATTTAATTGCATTATAGATTCCTTGATTTCTTCTATTTGTATTTCTTCATCACACATCTTTTTATCATCTTCTGTTAGCTTTCCTTCGATTTGATCCAATAAAAATTGTTCTTCTTTTTCATTTATTTCACCTTTTTTAAAAAGGCTTTCATAAAAATCCCTAACTTCTCTCAAAATATCCTGTGTTTCTTTTATTTTTTCCTCCTTTCTTTTTTTAATTCTCTTATAATTTCTCCTTTACCCTTATTCTTCTCTAAATTGAAAAATAATTTTGTACATTTCTCTCCATCTACAATATATTTTGCTCTGCTTCTGACCATCGCACCTCTACATTTCTTTTCTTCTATGTTTCGTAATTCCTCCTCCAAAAACAGTATTCTCTCTATATCTACAATTTCTTTATTTAAACTGTCATTTAATTCCTTTCTGACCTCTATTTCTTTATGTGTTTTTGCTTTTTGTATTAATTTGCTCATTTTAATTGTATACTTTTTAATTTCATATTTTGTATTATCCCACCATATTCTTTTATCTTCATGATACATCTCATTTTGTTTTTCAGTATTTATTAAGTCCACTATTGCATTCCTATAAGGTTCTCCTTTTAATATTTCTGTATTTAATATCCACATCCCTTTTCCTCTTTCGGTTTCATTAAAATCAATCTTCATTAATAAAAACTTGTGGTCGCTTAGCACTGTTTCTTTAAAATAAACACTCTGTATAAAATCTCCCAGTTTTTCCTTGCATAAAATAAAATCAATCATACTTTGCTTCAAATTTCCTTCTACTAATTGTCGCCTTGAATACTCTCTTTTCCCTTCATTCCTTACTTTCCATATGTCCACTACTTTGTGCTCTGCCATTAGCTTCTGCAACTCCTTTCTCCCACTGTCATTCCTAAAGACCATGCCATCCGCTAAATCAATTCTGTTAAAAACTGTGTTAAAATCTCCAATTAAAGTAGTTTCTCCCCATAAAATCATTAGACCACTTATCCTGTTGAAAAAATCCTTCTTTTCTTTTTCTGCTACTGGAGCATGAATGTTACATATTGTGATATTATTTTCTCTTATTCTAATAGCAAGACATGTCCCTTCTTTATCATTGTATATTTTTTCCACATCATTCTTTATATCTTCTTTGACTAAAAAAGCAACCCCTCTTCCCATCCTTCCATCACCATTGTTATAAAATATTTGCCCCCTCCATCTCCTTTTAAAATCTTCCATCAGGCCTTCATTCCAATTTGTCTCTTGTATACAAATAAGGTTTTGTTTTTTACACAGTCCCTTCACCCTTTCAAATTTCCCAGCATTCAAAAGACCTCTTGTATTAAAACTAACACAATTAAAAACCATTAAAAGAAATGTTAAAAATAAAAATAAATACTTAAAATACATTACTCACCCCCCCCCCCACCCCCCTTCCAAACTCCTTAACACATTGAACATATTATCTTTGGCCTTTTTTCTAACATTGTCCAAATTTGGTTTTACCTTCAGTGTTCTTCTTCTTAAATTACCTTTCATACCTCTGTCCATATTGTCCACCTTTGCATCTTCTTCATATTCCATGTTTTTGTTTTGCTCAATTTTTCCTTGTCCAATTCCATCCATGTCTGAAAACTCCAGTTCCATCATTTGATTTCCTTCCTCTTTCGCTTCTTCATCTTTATTAAAATCCACGTCTTGTCCTGTGTTATTCTTTAGTTGTTCTGTTTCTCTTTTCTGTATTGCTTCTTCCTCCTGTTCAACATCAAGCTGTGCATCTTTCTCCTCATTTCCTTCTTGCACCTGTTTGTCCACCTGTTTTTCTTTTTGTCCTTCCTCCCCTTCCATCCAACATTCACACTTATTTAAGAATTCTGCACACTCCGGGCATCTGACAGTAGCGCACGATCGTGCGAAATGTCCCCCTTCTCCGCATTTATAGCACTTAAAATTAGGACAGTCTTTTAGCAGATGATCCGGGCTCATGCACTGCCTACAAGTTTTCACCTGCCGACTGTGCATCACCCGGAAATGCTGTGTTCCTTCGGCTGTTTCTAGCCTAGTGCTATAGGGCAGTGATGCCACCTCCTTTGGGAACCTTACTTTAAGGAACCTCGTCCCATCTTCGATGTCAGTGCCCGGGTAGCATCTTCTTTTCATTTTTGTTAGAGGCTCAACACCCCATCCTTCCAATTTTTCCATTATTACACTGTTTTCCAGGTAGACAGGCAGGTGTAAGAAGGAAACCACATAGTCTCGGTTATGCAAACTTTTAACTTCACAGTTAACTCCTTTAATTTTCAGTCCTTCTAAAAGTTTTTCACACTCCTCTTCTTTTTCCATTGTCAGTTCATATTCTTTGCTTTGTCTGGGTCTTAGCGCCAACATTTTCCCTTGTCCACATTTTTCCATTATCGCTTTAATAATATCCTCTGCCTTTACCTCAAAGACGTTTTCCACATTTACAATCAACGTAGCCTCCTTCAAGTATTTTCTCCCAGCAAACTTACTTTCTTCTCTTTTGTTTCCATCTCGTGGTCGTGTATCCAGTTCAGTTCCTTTAGCTTTGCTCATTCTCCCTGTCAGTCCGTTGTCGTTTGCCATGCTTGCTTCTCCTCCTAATCCATTGTCAACAGCCTTTCGCGTTCCTCCTGCCAGTCCATTATTGTTTTCCAATCGAGATTCTCCTGCCATGTCTGAGTTCAATGCCGTGCATCCGTCCGCCATTTCTTAGTCCAAAAAATCAAACAAATGAATAAATAAAAGAAACAAAAAGCAAACAAACTTGAAATCAAACAAAAAGACGTTCCTCCCAAACAGCTAATTCTGTTGGGAGGAAAACAAACTACACAAAATAAATAAACAAAATAACCAAAATAAACTCTAATACTTCACAAAACAAAGTAAGCAAACAAAAATTTTAATCAAACAAAAAATGATTTTAATCATTAGTCTGAATGTAAATCCCCTCATCAGACAGCACTGCACCAGCGTGAGAGAGTGGACCAAAGCGCATCAAACCCAAGGTAAAAGAAAAGCAAAAGAAAAATACATAACTTAAGACAATTAAATACTTGTGTTTGCACCAGCTCTGCGATACGCCCACAACTTCATGCATTAGGTTAAATGAGGCTGTTCAGTCTCCGTGTTCAGTCCGTTACAATCATGGTTGAAACCCAGACAGAGAGTGAATCAAAGCGCATCAAATGATCGGTAATTAAAAGGGGGAAAAATAAAAATATAATAAATATATGTGCTTTTATATTAGACACACATGTGATGCTTGTATTTGCAGCAGCTCCACGTCCACAACTTCACGCATTGGGTTAAATTAGGCTTTACAGTCTCCTTTACTTCCACTGTATCTGTACGGCTGAGAGAACAGAACCAACCCCGTGACGTCAGACACAACGACATTCCAAGATGGCGGCGCCCTAGGTCTAAAATCTAGAGTTAAACATGCATTTTTCTTCTAAATGGTTACATTAATCGAGTTTTTAAAATATTTTTTCATTATAGGGGAATCCAATGTACAAAATAATATAAACTTGACTGAGTGCTTCATTTCCCCTTTAAATCAGTGTGCATACATTGCTATTGGTTTCCTTGTCAAAGATAGAATAGTAATTTACAGTAAATCTTGTCTTTTTAAATAATATAGTAAAATATATTATACATTATAATACATTTTACTGTAGTTTTATACGGTTTATATTATAGTTTTTATAGTGTGTGTATATGTACACAAACATATCATTCAAAAGAGTACTTACTGTATGTTTACAACTTTTTATTCTCATTCACAGGAAGACAGGATTTGGCTGGAGTCAGAAATGGTATGTTGGAAATGGACTTTTTTCTTTTCTTTTTCTTTTTGTGAGTGAGGTGATGAATAATGTCTGCAAAACAAAAATACAACAATCCCCTGGAAAAGAGTAAAAAGATATCAGCAGAAATTGGATTTGTTGCATTCAGATTGAGATACACACTAGCTCAACTAGTCTGGAAAGCTTTAGTGAGCAACTCCACCAAGCACAGCCCATTGAGGAAACCCAGCATGAATCTGAGTAAAATGCTATGCAGGGGGCTCATGCAAGTTTAAATTTAAATTCTGATCATGCAGACTCCGATGACAGCCATTTCTAAGCTTGCAGTTAAGCTTGCAGAGTGGGCCAATGAATTTTAGGTCAAACATTATACAGTGGATTGCCTTCTTAAAATTCTTGGTGAGCATCACCCAGATCTTCCAAGAACTGCTAGGACTTTACTTGGAACATGTGAAAATGTCAACTTAGACATGAAATCTGGGATGCGATATTTCTACTTTGGTTGCAAAGAACAGCTGTGTAAAAATCTGAATTTTTACCCAACTGATGTTGTCACTCAGACTGCCTGGACATTTCTTTGAATATTGATGGCTTGCCTCTATTCAAAAGTAGCAGTCAGTCACTGTGGCCAGTTTTGTGCAAAATCAATTTGGCTCCTTCCACTGTCTTTCCGCTTGCTCTCTGTTAGGTGTCTCAAAGCCTACAGATGTTAATTTTTGACAGATGTTGTACATGGCCTCAGGAACATTTTAATGAATGGACTAGAGACTGACAGGGGTAACTTATGAGTTAATCTTCGGTGTATCAGTTGTGATGCACCGGCAAAAGCACTTGCCAAATGCACAAAGCAGTTTTCAGGTTATTTTGGTTTTGATAAGTGCACACAGAAAGGGCTCTAGGATGGCAAGCGAGTAATATACCCAGAGACGACAAATATTTTCCTGAGAACAGATGCATCTTTCCGTTAGCAGGTTCAGGAGGAGCACCAGAGGTCATCTGAGGTTTTTTCCTTTTTGCATGCTTCTAATAAACATGATTCAACAATTTCCTGCAGATAACATGCCTCAGTGCTGTCTTGCAGTGATGCGAAAGCTGATTGTTTTGGTTGCGTGGAACACTTAGAAGAAGATTGTCTTCTTGTCAGGTAAGAGAGATAAGTTCCAGGCAACTTGGTTCGAGGCCATTTATGCCTGACCTGTTTGAAAGGAAGCCACGTTGTCTAGAAGAGATTGACAGATGGAAAGCTAATGAACTGAGGCAGTTTGCACTTTACACTGGCAAAATTGTGCTGAATGGTGTTCTGTCTGAGGAACTTCATGAACATTTCATGTTGTTCAGTGTGGCATTGGCCATACTAGTGTGCCCACAGCTAGTGAAAAAGTACAGCTCTTTTGCATCAGATCTGTTGCTTCACTTTGTAGAGGAAGGCAGAAGTTGTACAGGGATGAGTTCCTAGTTTATAATGTGAACTTTATGATTCACCTTGCTTCTGATGCTCATGTGTATGGTGGGCTAGATGAGTGCAGTGCTTTTCCCTTTGAAATTTACCTGCACTGGCTGAAAAGGTTGGTTCGCTCTGGTAAAAACCCACTGTCACAAATTATAAAACGTCTTGATGAAATTGACAAGCACAGAGAGGAGCTGAATGACAAGCCTGCAGCTGTTATGAAAACACAAAAATCAAATAACATCTTCGTTGTCGGTGACTTTCAGTGTTGTGAGGTCGTTTCTGTGGTGTTGTACTTTGTCATGTTTATGACAAACTTGAGCCACTTTTCATGCAGCCTTGTGACTCCAGGTTAATTGGCGTTTACAAGGCACAAGTAAGGCACACCACAATGAAAAGGGTCTCAAAGGGTATTGATCAGAAAGGCATTTTTAATTGATGCAGAAAATGATGTCAAAATTGTCCTCACAGTGCTGCATTCATTTTGAGCAGTATAAATTAAATTTTCTCAGCCTTTTACATATTAGATTGATTATTCTGAATGCTGAGAATTTAAAACCCGTTCGAATCAGGCTTGGAAATTGGCCGCCATATTGTCTCAGTCATTTAGATCTGGCTCGAGGGCTTACACCAGGGCTATTCAATTGGCTGCCAGTGGGCTGAACCCGGCCCCGGATGCAATTTGTTCTGGCCCTCCAAATAGTGCAACTTAGACATCAGAAATTAATTTAGTTTAGTAAGAAAAAAAAGGCCGCTATAGTTATGAAGTGACGTGTGTCTGTTCAATACAGCACGAGCTGCAGGTGAAGGCTGCGCAGACTGAGTCACCTGACATTGAGTGGTGCGAGCAGCCGAAAACATTTGGATGTTTGTAGAAAAGACCTTTTGTACAATGCACTGATATCATTAATAGAGATGCAATGATTAGCGGATTGTACTATTAACCGCACTTAAACTCACTACAGTTGATTAAACACAGTAAAGGCTTCAACGCCGCGTTTCTCTATTCCCTATATCTGGCCCCTCATTTGGGATGCTTTTCATGAACTGGCCCCCATGACAAACTAATTGAATAGCCCTGGCTTACACCATCACAGAACAGAGGAGCCTATTTTGACTAAGATTTTGTAGGCAGATGTTCGGAAGATCCTTCACCCAATTTTGTAAATTATCAACTCACACAACAATGAGGTTTTGCAGGATTTTCAGCGGGAAATTTAACTAATTCCCTCAAGAGACTTTTGAATGACTCCCTGGTCATGCGCTAAGTCACAAGGGGACATTCTGCCAGATGTTGTTGGACTTTAAAAAGGGTCTAGTGCATGTTTAAAAATTGGTTCAGAGTCAACCTGAGTCAACCAAGAATCTGTCAAAGTTTCATTTAGCTCAAACAAAAGAGAAACCAAGGGTAACATATGCTGCGCAGGAGAGGTTCAACTCTGTCTTCTGTTTCAGAGACACTCCCTTTTATACCACAGTTGTTTACTATATCTTACTCCTTCCTCTTTCTTGTCTTCTGTGCATTTTCTCTTCACGGTTGACCTTTTAAGGCAAAATCTTTCATAGCACGTACACACAGCTCATGCATCCTGTCATTTCTCAGAACTCTGTGCACTTTTCATGAATCCATACCGTATGACCGGATGTGCTGTCCTCAGCAGCCCACAGCACTTCTCTATCAGAATCAGAATCAGTTTTATTGCCAAGTGTGCTTTACACACACAAGGAATTTGCTTTGGCTACAGAAGCTTCCAGTGTACATAAAGTGACAACACAGAATAAATATTTTTAAAAAAAGAAGATGATAGACATTAAACAGAGATGCAGTCAGTCCAACAATCTGGATGTTGAAATGTATGTACAGATTGTTATAAATATACAGGTTATAAGGTGTTGTGTACAAATGCATAAGTATTGCATTGTATATTGTTGTAAGGTGCTGTGTACAAGTGCGTATGAGAGAGTATTGCACGATTATTGCACAATAGGAAAATATTAATTGTTCATGAGGTAGATGGCTTGAGGAAAGAAACTTTTCCTGTGTCTGGCAGTTTTTGTGCTCGGTGCTCTGTAGCGCCGGCCAGATGGTAACAGTTCAAACAGGAAGTGTGCTGGGTGCGAGGCATCCAGGTTGATTTTGCGAGCCCTTTTACTCACTGTGGAAGAGTACAGTTCTTGAAGTGTAGGAAGGGTAGTGCCAGTTATTCGTTCAGCAGTCCGGACTATTCGCTGTAGTCTACGGAGATCAGATTTGGCTGCTGAGCCGAACCAGACGGTGATTGAAATGCAGAGGATGGACTGGATGACAGCTGAGTAGAACTGCACGAGCAGCTCCTGTGGCAGGTTGAACTTCCTCAGCTGATGAAGGAAGTACAGTCTCTGCTGGGCTTTCTTCACAATAGAGTCTATGTAAGTGTCACACTTCAGATCCTGAGAGATGGTGGTGCCCAGGAACCTGAACGACTCCACTGCAGCCACAGTGCTATTCATAATGGTGAGCGGGGGGAGTGCAGGGGGGTTTCTCCTGAAGTCCACTATCATCTCCACCATTTTGAGCGCGTTCAGCTCCAGATTGTTGTATTTGCACCATAAAGCTAGCCGCTCCACCTCCTGTCTGTATGCAGACTCGTCACCGTTCCGGATGAGGCCGATAACAGTAGTGTCGTCCACAAACTTCAGGAGCTTGACGGAGGGATCTTTTGCGGTGCAGTCGTTGGTGTACAGGGAAAAGAACAGTGGGGAGAGAACACATCCTTGGGGGGCACCAGTACTGATGGTGCGGCTGTCGGACTTGATTTTGCCCATTCTGACTAGCTGTTGTCTATCTGTCAGAAAGCTGGTGATCCACTGACAGACAGAGCTAGGAACAGAGAGCTGGGTCAGTTTGTGCTCGAGCAGTGATGGGACGATGGTGTTAAAGGCAGAACTAAAGTCCACAAACAGAATCCTTGCATAGTTCCCTGGTTTGTCCAGGTGTTGTTGGGTATAATGCAGTCCCACAGACTGGTTTGCTCTATAGGCAAACTGTAGGGGGTCCAGCAAAGGTCCGGTGATATCTTTCAGATATGCTAGAACCAGTCTTTCAAATGACTTCATGTCCACAGATGTTAAGGCAACAAGTCTGTAGTCGTTGAATCGGGTGATCTTTTGTTTCTTCTGGATTGGGATGATGGTGGAGCGTTTGAAGCAGGATGGAACTATGCGCTGTTCCAATGATCTGTTAAAGATCTGCGAGAAAACGGGAGCCAGCTAGTCAGCACAGGTTCTCAGACAGGCTGGTGAGACACCGTCTGGGCCTGGCGCTTTCCTTCTCTTCTGTTTACTGAAGACCTGATGCACATTATCCTCACTGATCTGAAGATCAGGGGGGGAGAGGGAGACATGCCTCTATGCCGTGCACATCATTATTGTAGTTAACCCTTCAATCAGTGTCAAAATGATTAACACTTTAGGTTGATTATTAAAGCCTTCTTATGCATGGAAACTTGTAAAAGTTTCATCTAAACTAAAAAACACCACAATGTACAATCTCATAGAGACAAAGATCTCTTGAAATTAATGCATATGAATAAAAGACAATCTCTTGAAATGTCACAACTAAGGCAGATGTATCTTTAAATAATATGCCATAGTTTACCTCATATGATGTGTTTATTCCAACCAACCAGGTTAATCAATGTGTTGTTTTATCCTTTATAACAGATAAAAGTTCTGTATGTGTCTGAAATGTATGTCTGGTACTAAATGAAAGCTAGTGACATTTGCAATACAGTGATGTAAATGATAAACTAGTAGTACAAACTGTATTCGTCTTGTAACATTTGATATAGGAGTTACAAACTTACAAGAGAATTGACCACGCGAAATCAACTTGCAGGCTCTGTTAATGATTGAGCTCAACTACATGGTACAGGGCGTGGACCCGCCCTTTATGACAACTGCTCATTGGAAGACAGAGCCACAGGGATGGACCAAACCAGGTCACTTAAAAACGCGCTGCAACCGAAAACATTGCTTTTTGCATCAGCTTGCTTGCGCTATCTGTGCTCTCTGCCCCCTTTTGCCCTGCACGAACACCGCGCCGCCACGCCACCCTTTCTGAACCACCGAAACCGCACAAACTTCCGCAAACCGACTCTCAGCAGAGTCTGTCACCTCGACAACCCAGGATGACAGCCAACCAGAGTGAGTAAACCTCAAAAACGTCACCGAAGCGAGTCACCACCCAATCAGGAGCAACGTGCTTCCCGAGGCCAAGCCGGCGAGGGAAGCTCAAGACTTCAGCAAAAGCGCAAGTAACAAACTAACGTTGTCTCTTGCTGATCTGGTGCTGATTGATCTTAAGCAGTTAAAGTCAACTTTAGTTGTCAACTCATTTTGCATCCTCTGAACTGCCTCTGTGTGTATGTGTGAGTGTGTGTGCGTTTGTTTGTTGTTTGCTTATTACGTAGTTAGTTTTCATGTATCGTAGTGTAGCTCAATAAATCTTTGTTCTCATTTTGTAAGTTCTTGTTTATGTGCTTCTAAGTCATTGCCTCGAGCTGTAGATTTTGTTACCTTGCTAAAAGTTAACCCAATACTGTGTTATGTTATTATCGTTGGCCACGTAAATAATATAAACAAGATTTGTAAAATACGATCTCTTCTATTTGCTGGAATCAATGATTCGAATCTTCAAGATCTGATTCATTGAAATGAGCTAATAAATCCTTGATCAGCCTTTTAATGTAGCTTGGACCCCTACATTAGTAACTATTCTGTTGTTACTAGAAACAATTTTAAAATGTTTCCATTGATTTTATTGAGATATCAACTATTCAGTTTTGACTAGTATTTTGGTTTTGGAGAGACCAACTGTTGCATTTCAGTGAAAGTATTGCTGATGTTTTTATAGAAATATGTAGTGTGCAATTTGGCCTTCAATCAATTAAAAATGCTGATGTAGTTTTCTGTTTTTACTGTTCAAATAAACACTTGTGTGTTAAAATCCATCTTCTTTCCTCCTTGATCCCTGTAGTTATAGAGTAAATACAGCATTTGCGGGTTGTAAATTAATGTGAAGCATTGTTCCCTCCTTGTTCCCCCCTTGTTCCCTGTAGTTATAGGGTAAATACAGCATTTGCGGGTTGTAAATTAAAGTGAAGCATTGTTCCCTCCTTGTTCCCCCCTTGTTCCCTGTAGTTATAGGGTAAATACAGCAATTGTGGGTTGTAAAATTAAGTGAAGCATTGTTCCCTCCTTGTTCCCTGTAGTTATAGGGTAATTACAACATTTGCGGGTTGTAAAATGAAGTGAACCATTGTTCCCTCCTTGTTCCCCATAGTTACACAGTAATTAAATTAATATGCTGTAATAGCTAAAACTAGCTTTCGCATTAGCTGTTTCAAGTTCAAAGTACTTGTAAAAACGCATAGCATAATGAAGCACAACTCAAGCAAAAACAAGAATTTCACCAACCTCAATAACAATTATTTATTATTAACTGTAGATAAACTTTCTTACAAACTTTAATCCCACCACAATTATCAAAACTTGAACCAAAGGAAAAAGCTGATTGATTTCTGATTGATTCACTATAGAAATTTTAAGGCCACCTTTGATGAAAAATCTACTTTTTAAGCTGTTTGGACAGTCATATGTGTAGTTATAGTGTATAGACAGTCATTTTGGGGTGGTATAAACACACACAGTCCTTTTTTTTGTCAATTTAACAGCATAAAAACGGTGGACCAATTGGAGCGGTTTTGAGACCGACCGCAACTTGACGTAGGAGTGCCTCCCGCCCCCCACCCACTGTATTGATTGACAGCTGCGTGTTAACATGTCTCCGTAGTAACGTGTAAAATCATATCAACAAGACAGGACGTGCGCAAAGCAACTGGGAATAAAAGATCTGCTCAGTTCGAGAAGGTCATCAATCATCATCAAATGTGATCAAGAGCGAGTTTCACAAGTTTAACACGTGTTTAAAACAGTGCATGTTTGTAATGAACTACAGTGATTAACTTCAGCTTTACTTCATCACCACAGCCGCGTTTCAGCAAAAAAGACGCTTCAATCTCGGTTTGTTGACATTAAATCAGGTTTATTGTGTACATTAACATAACAGATATCCATACAGCAGTGGATATTAACCCGTATCCTTTCACATTTGTTTACTAAAGCGCGCGTAAATGAACTCTATAACTGCATTGTGCGTGACTCATCGTTGCAACTCATTAAACAGTCTTTGGTAAAGTTCTTACTGTTGTATTTCTCAAATGTAGTGAGATCTGCTTCCCTTACATCTGTTCCTGTTGTGTCTGACGTAGCCGAGGGCGGAGATTGAGGCACGCTGACTGGAACGGTGGGCGGGGAGAACTATTCCTAAAGGGCCAGTGCAAAAAACAGGAAAAAGTTGTTTAGAGCTATAATGGAAGAGCTTTAGAGAGCTATAATTAATAATCTGATGGGTATTTTGAGCTGAAACTTTACAGACAAATTCTGCTGACACAAAAGACGTATATTAAATATAAAAAAGGGGTCATGTATGTGCCCTTTAAAAGAAAGAAAGAAAGAAAGAAAGAAAGAAAGAAAGAAAGAAAGAAAGAAAAATTAACGCCGAAACTTATTCTTCATCATCAACAGGTTGTGTTCCTTTTTAATTTTTTTCAAGGGCGGAACTGCTTCAATTCTTTAGTGTAGCATTGGAGAGTTGTTCCATTGACATAAGTAGGAATTTGAAATTGCTCTCCCTCTGATGCAATTGCTATCTGTAATCACAAGTGCAGAAATTTAATTAGTAGAATTTCAAAAAGGTATTGCAATGGAAACCGATTAATTTCAGGCTTTCAGATTATGTTAGCATATGCAGGTAAGACTTGTTTTAATGCTGAATTTAGCTTACCCAATTCATCTATAACATATATCTTTGAACTCCACGCGAACACAGGGAGAACTTGCAAACTCCAAAATTTACCAGACGAATAAATTAAACAATTCAATATGAAATTATACAATAAAACCTGGACTAAAATGTTCAGAAAACATCCTGGTTAATGCAAAAGTCTTTTGAATTAGCACTTTATTTATTTTATAAAAATTTTAAAGAACTTTTTATGTAAAAATGGTAAAAGTCAATTACACACTGGCCTGGTGATAAAATACTTAAATCAACTCTAAAAATTACTAATTATTTGAGCTTTGTGTTTTAAAGGTATGCCTTGTTGATTTTATATACAGTAATGAATCCATATTTTTAGTATATTGGATACACTGTAAAGACTTTAATTAATTAAACTCTGACACTATTTGTGATAAAACATTCAAATCAAACCTAAACATTTATAACTATTATTGTCTATTCATTTAAGCGTTTACAGTGTATCTGACATACAGAAAATATGGATTCATTACTGTATACCCACGTAGGAGGGGACATTTTCGCGACCTTGCGCAATGTTCCCTAAAAGTTCTGTAAAGGTGACGAAAGTTCCAAACCTTTAGAAAACATTAGGGACGTTCTTAAAACGTTCTCTTTTGGTTATGAAAGTACTGTTGCTCAACGTTTCCAGTATGACTTTAGGGGAGCGTCCTGTATTGGTTATTCTACTGTCATCTTACAACGTTAAAAAGAGAACATTTGGGACTTTAACAGAACGTTCCCAAATGGTCATCTGTTGGTCAGATGATAACGTTCCTACTATGACCTATGGAGGACGTTCTGCTTTGGTCCTTCTTTAGTCATACG
>CAIGQQ010030108.1:0-48301 GCA_903798035.1 Danio albolineatus | reverse complement strand
GTATGTATGTATGTATGTATGTCTGTATGTATGTATGTATGTATGTATGTATGTATGTATGTATGTATGTATGTATGTATGTATGTATGTATGTATGTATGTATGTATGTATGTAACGCAGAGAACGGACTCGTGTTCTTGTGGAGACTGGTCTTGCCAGGTCTCATAGAAAGAACGAACTCTGGAGACCGTGAGGACAGAGAACGCGTCCTGTGAGAAATGAGATGCTGCGTTCTTCCTGATGGTCACATGACCCTCACGCGTCTTTAACCAAAATTATTTAAACATTACAGCATTCATACAGCAAATTATTGATTTCCCCCGTTTTACAATATATGTTATGCATAAATACTTCAGAAATATACGCTGCAGATCACAAATAACAAATTTGAATACAAATTTCAACAAATAAACACCCTTAAAGTGTTTATGTCTTTATTAAGATTTTTATGCTAATGTTTACTTTCCCGTCTCATTTAGGGAAACTCCTGAGATAAATAAGTGCTATTTCTGAACTTAATAATAAATCTATATAAAATGCTGCGCTTCCCACCTCAAGACACAATGACTTCTGGGACTTCTAGAGCAAGTTCGGTGCTCAAGTCTGCATCAGTGCGTCCTCGATATCAAGAACACATCCGGGAGCTTTCACGCGTCCTCCGTTCTTGCGGTCTTGAGTATTGGAACTGAACTTCGGCAGCTGATGATGACGTTACACGAGAACACGAGGACGCAAGACCGCTGAAGAACGCATATTGAGAAACAGCCAATTATACCTAGTGAGAGCTTGATTAGCTTGTTCAGGTGTGTTTGATTAGGGTTGGAGCCAAAATCTGTTAGACACTGGACTTCCAGGAACAAGTTTGGTGATCCCTGGTATATACAGTATACATGCGTATGTGTGTATATATATATATATATATATACAGTATGTCACAAAAGTGAGTACACCCCTCACATTTCTGCAAATATTTATTTATATCTTTTCATAGGACAACACTGCAGAAGTGACTCTTTGACACAATGAAAAGGAGTCAGTGTAAAGTTAGTTTAGCAGTGTAAATTTAGTGTCCCCTCAAAAAAACTAAAAACACGGCCAATAATAGCTGAACCCCTGGCAACAAAAGTGAGTACACCCCTTAGAAATTTTTTAAAAAGTTAATATTTTGTGTGGCCACCTTCATTCTCCAGCACGACTTTAATTCTGTTGGACATGGAGTTGACCAGAGCTTCACAGGTTGCCACTGGAATCCTCTTCCACTCCTCCATCACAACATCACCAAGGTGGTGGACATTTGACACCTTGTGCTCCTCCACCTTCCTTTTCAGGATGCCCCAGAGGTGTTTTAAGGGGTTTAGGTGTGGAGGTTGGCCAGTCCATCACCTTTACTTTGAGTCCCTTTAGCAAGCCAGTGAGGTGTATTTGGGGTCATTATCATCCTGAAACACTGCTTTATGGCCCAGTTTCCGGAAGAAGGGGATCATGCTCTGCTTTAGAATGTCACAGTACTTGTCAGAATTCATGTTTTCCTCATTGAATTGTAGCTTCCCAATGCCAGCAGCACTCATGCAGTCCCACATGATGACACTCCCACCACCATGTTTAATGATAGACAAGACACACTTGTGTTTGTACTCCTCACCTGGTTGCCACCACACACGCTTGACACTATCTGAACCAAATAGGTTTATCTTGGTCTCAACAGACCACAGGACATGGTACCAGTAATCCTGGTCCTTAGTTTGAATGTCTGCGGCAAATTGTTTGCGAGCTTTCTTGTGCATCTTTAGAAGAGGCTTTCTTTGAGGACAACCATGCAGACCAATTTGGTGCAGTGTGTGGCGTACGGTCTGAGCACTGACAGGCTGACCCCCCATCCCTTCAATACCTGAAGAAATGCTGGAAGCACTTATCCGTCTTTTTTCAAAGACAATCTTTGGATGTGATGCTCAGAACGTGCACTCAGCTTCCTTGGCTGACCATGGCGAGGCGTGTTCTGAGAAGAACCTGTCCTCTTAAAGCATTGAATGGCCTTGGCTGCAGCACAGTTTCAGAGTGTTGGCTATCTTCTTATAGCCTAAGCTTTATGCAAAGTAACAATTTGTTTTTTCAGGTCTTCTGAGAGTTGTTTGTCATGAGATGCCATGTTGAACTTTCAGTGGCCAGGTTGAGAGAGTGGAAGAGCTTTTATACCAAATTTAACTCGCCTGCTATCTGGAAACACCTGAGACAGTGTAAAACTAATGAGTCACATGCCACAGGGGAAGGAAAATGACTAATTGTGCTCAATTTGTACATTTTCACTTAGGGGTGTACTCACTTTTGTTGCCAGGGGTTCAGCTATTATTGGCTGTATTTTTAGTTATTTTGAGAGGACACTAAATTTACACTGCTAAACTAACTTTACACTGACTCCTTTTCATTGTGTCAAAGAGTCATTTCTGCAGTGTTGTCCTATGAAAAGATATAAATAAATATTTGCAGAAATGAGAGGGGTGTACTCACTTTTGTCACATACTGTATATATATATATATATATATATGTATATATGTGTGTGTGTGTGTTGTCATTTTTGCATATATATTATATATGCATATGTGTATATATGTTGCTATTTTGTACCACACTAATTAAATGTAAATAGAAGTTGCATTAAATTAAAAGTTCAACATCAAAAGCAGACAGAGCACAGATTAAGGTCCCATATTGCATATATTTATTTATTTTATTTTATTTATTTTTTTAAACAGGAGATTAAATGTAGTTAAAAGTCTTTACTGTGCCAATCGACAATAAGCCACAGATGCTGTTAATAGAGTTTGTCTTTTCCTCTAACAGAATTCCACATTTCTAACTGCATATTTCCAGTGGGGGGCAGTGTTGTTTTACGCTTGGTTTGATATCCTTTTTCACATTCTCCGCCGCTCCTCTCTTATCAGGGTTGGTGGAGGTGGACGAGGGCAGGAAGATAGTGTTTGCTCCAGGCCAGTCTATTCCCCTGACGATTGTCAAGTCGGATGGAGGCTATACTTACGATACCTCGGATCTGGCTGCCATCAGAAATCGTCTGTTTGACGAGAAAGCTGACATCATCATCTACGTGACTGACAGCGGCCAGGTGTGTGGGTGTAGATCTGGATCTGTGGGTAACTTGTGTCACAGAGAGTGTTGTGAAATCTTGAACATGCCCCGGAGCTCAGTTCTTCCCGCAGATATCTGATGTGTATGAGGACACATGCAGCAGGGGTCAAGGGCGCCGCATTCACCCCAGAATTCAAAGCATGTATATTTTTTCAAAATGTGTGCAGTAGACTTCTCACCCTCTCAAATATTAATGCGGTCTGGGTCAGGAACGCGGTCTGCTCACATCGCTACATGTCTGGTTTACAATTCTGCTCTGTGTTGACAATTTGGCTGAATATAATGAAGGATTCATCATGAAGATCTTGATCGCAGAATTTGGTGGTTTTATTAGTTTTTTTATGTTCATGTATCGATGAGCAGGACCTGCATTCACAAAACGTTTGATCTGATCACTAAAAGTTCTTCAAAATAGAAGTAAAATATTTAGTTAAGAGTTTGGTCACTTTATTTTGATGGTCCGTTTGTTGAATTTAAGTTGCATTGCAACTAATTCTCATTAGATTATAAGTAGACTGTTAGGTTGGGGTTGGGGTTAGGGTTAGTGTAAGTTGACATGTACTTGCAAAGTTTCTTATAGTCAGTTAAATGTCTGTTGAATGTCAGTATCAACAGATATTAAGTAGTCAGTCTACTAATACTCAAATGGACCATCGAAATAAAGAGTTTTAGTTCACCCAAAAACGAAACTTCTGTAATTAATTTCTTGTCGTTTCCAATTCTTAAAGACATTTGTTCATCTTCAGAACACAAATTAAGATGTTGTAGCTCTCTCATCATCCTTTTAAGGTACATCAATTGTCACAAGACAATTTAAGTGCTGAAAAGGAACCAAAAACTTTGTCAAAACATTCTATGTGGTTCAACTGTAATCATATGAATCTCGAAGAACAATTTTGTGTGCCTAAAAATGGCAAAAACAACTTTGTTTGGCATTGGTATTCTCCTCAAGTTAGGTTGTGCATTTAGTATGGGTAACACAATGCTTGCTTTCTTGTGCTGCTGTCTTGGATAATGTAAATTAGAAATATTCTTATTATTTTATATATATATATATATTTTTTTTAGCACCTTTTTTGAATCACTGAAGTCACGTAATGTTTTGGACAGGGGAGGACAGGGACAAAAATTCAGCCCTGGCACTCCCTGTAGCCACACGCACATTCATTACTTATATTGGTGTACAGATGGTAAAATAAAATAAGCGGTACCATTTGTAATAGATGTTTAAACATTTAATATATGTGACTGGAACAAAAACAACCCGTTTAGAACAAATTTATACATTTCAGTTAATGCATTCTGCAGCGTCTGATTTTAGAGCCTTTTTTCTTTCTTTGTCTGAGCTTTTCGCCTCTGCCTTTCCTTTTTTTATGGTCCATCTCTGATGATTAGCTTGTGTTGCACTTATTGTTTGTTTGACATTCTTGCCAGATTTTGATTACGTCCGGGTAACCTGTGATTGGGTTGGCCCATCTCGAAACCAACTGGCCGTCACGGATTGGGCCAAGTGCTTACATTATTAAATTAATTTTATTATGATTATGATTATTATAATGATTATTATTATTATTATTATTCATTCATTCATTCATTTTTTTGTCGGCTTAGTCCCTTTATTAATCCGGGGTCGCCACAGCGGAATCAACCACCAACTTATCCAGCATATTTTTTACGCAGCGGATGCCCTTCCAGCCACAACCCATCTCTGGGAAACATTCATACACACACATTCACACTCATACACTACGGACAATTTAGCCTACCCAATTCACCTATATCACATGTCTTTGGACTTGTGGGGGAAACCGGAGCACCCGGAGAAAACCCACGCAACCACGGGGAGAACATGCAAACTCCACACAGAAATGGCAACTGACCCAGCCGGGGCTCGAACCAGCGACCTTCTTGCTGTGAGGCGAACGTGCTACTCACTACGCCACTGTGGCGCCTATTGTTATTATTATTATTATTATTATTATTATTATTATTATTATTAGCATCATAATTTTACATCTTGCAAGAGATGAAAGCAGCTTGTATGTAAAAACAATACGTATTTAAAAAAGTATATATAAATAAATTAATTAAAAACCTGACTGGCCCACATATAAAAAATGGTACGGCCCTTCTGACATTTGCCATTTGCCAGAATTGCCAGATGGCCAGTCTGCCCCTGGTTTTGGATGTGTACGGTGGAGAATGTGCGAGCTCTCAGATTTAAAATATATTTATTTGTCTTCCAAAGACAAACGTAAGGACGTAGTATCCATGATGTTATCCAAAGTTTTCTGAAGAGCACAAAAGAAGCTACATGTGGGCGTGTCCAACCGGCACCATTTTGTTCGTGCGTCATTGCTCCAACTGAGGGTAACCAAATAAGGGCAAAAAAAAAACTCTCAAATACTTCAAATATAGTCTATGTTAGCAAATGCAAGGCTATTCTTGAAATCCAGGCATAACACTGTATGACAACGCCTCAGATGACTGTTCTATAGCCTACAGCTAGTCAATCTGACCGATTCTGGAGCGCATTACAGGTCTAAAGAAAATTATAAATGATAAATTATCTTAAATTAAACAAATACATTTATAGATATCGTATATAATTTCAATGACCTGGTAAATGGAGGCCACTTGAATGGTTTGTGAGCACAAATAGGTGCATGCAGCATTCCATATTATCTGATAATTGTAGGAAAAAATTCCTAACGGCAACTGACTGTGTCAAGCCACATAAAACAAAAAATACAACGTAAATGTCGAGTTCAGCAGCTAATCAGCCAAGGTGAAATGACGGTGACCAGACAAACCTAGCTGTCACTCAAGTGGCCACACCCTTAATTATGCAGACTTAATATAAAGGAAACAGATTAGTTATAAAATAATTCACCCCTTCACAGTTGTCATGAAGGGTAGTATTAGATATATGAACCAAAATCGGTCTTTGTACCAGGCTGTAAACACCTTTTTTTTTCTGCTGTAAAGTCAGCCATTTTAACATTAGGCTCTTTAGAAATTGCTCTATTATGGAGCCAGGACTAGCGGAATTTCGATGAATTGCAGTTTTAGTTACTTCTGTATTAGCTTCACAGGGGAGAGCTGGAGGTTGCCGCTTGGTCTCAGGGGATTAGAACATTGTAAGGGTGAGCAATTAATTCCTTATAACCAAGAACTTTCATGTTTTAAAGTAAACTAATCCTTTAAAAAAGTATTCATAAAGCTGCTGAGACCAACTATTACTAAGGATTTATTCCTTAAGCCGAGAGCCTTATTGATGCAGTGATGACCTCATTGCTACAAATGATGTCAACAGGCTTACTAATTATGCACACAAGTTATTGGCTGAGTTTGAAGTGTCTCGGTCAGAAGTTTTTTTCCATAGCAACATTTAGAGAGTAGAGCACAGTCTTATGTTGCTCTATTCAAAAAAATTCGAAAACATGTTCAAATTAAAGTTGTGTCACTAATTAAACAAATTGCACTTTTTCTTGCAAACAATTAGCGGCTATGCATATAAACACCCTTTTAATTAACCGAATAGAATAATCATAGCTTGTAGTAAGACATGCAAATGTTGTGACTGCATCCCTAACAAGTTGTACAACAGTCGTAATATTACCACAATTAAAGCAACACCTTTTTAACTCCTTGTTATTATCAAAGGTCCTATCATACACCCAAATTATTATTTTTTGCTGTTTTCAGCCTGATGTGTGTACTGTATTATTTTCCTGCACCACGTTGTTTAAATAACAAATGCATTTGTGTCCATTTGTCTGCCCATTGGCATGCTAGTCTGAAAAGGAGGTGTGGTAAGGTGCATTGTTTGTGAATTGCTATTTTTAGACAACTGAAATAGACTGCAGACTTATGCTGCGTGTCCACCGTTGTATTGTCATGCCTCTAATCCTAATCGATGACCATAAAACACTCGCTCAGTAACTTGCTATGCTAAAATGTCACCCGAATCCACGGCTTCATATTAATCATCCACCCGCCACACATCCGCACATATATTTTTATTTGATTATATATATCTGCACCCGATCTTCACTTTAGTAATTATAATTCTTTGTTTTAAGCATGATGATAGGTCAGCATGGATGATTCAATATTAACAGCAGATTCAGTAAGCTAATCTCCGCATCCCTTGCCATAGAGAGCATGGACGGGGCGTACTGTATGTCAAGACAGCACAGATCTACACATGCATCCACGTAACCTCCAGTGATATTTTTTGCTGTCCTGACGAACGTAACATCTTAAAGTGCTTGTCTGACTTTGACTTGACCGGTCATTTGATTTACAGTCGCACACACGTGATGTTTCATATTTGAGGTACCAGTCCTGTGGCTTTCATATAAAGTGCTTTACAGCATTTTTAAAAAAATGTAAATATGAAAAATCAAAGGATTAAAAAATTATTATTGTCTATAGAAATATAAAATGTGTTCATGCCATAATGGCCAGTCACTGCATCAAAATTTGTATCAAAATTAGCCTACCTACCTTTTTGCAGTAATGACGAATGACATTAGCTAATTATTTGACCAATTTGATCAGTTTCCTCGCTAGTAAGGCATTTGTTTTTTTTCCCACTAACTTCACCGTGTAAACAGGAAATGAGAGATGAGACTCGGATTTGTTTAATGTGAATTATGCCCAAAATACACCCATAACTCATTAAGAGAATAAGCACAACTCTTTTAGACCATGCACTGGGCTCACCAGTGGTTTTTCTCCCCCTTAAAAGAGCAAAAGTGGATTCACGCTCTAAGTGCACCTGCTCTGTGTGATTTGAACCCTGAGCTTGGATCGTTAAAATGTTTCTAAAATGTTTTCTTTCCAAGGTAGATTGTATGCAACATGTTGTGGTTTGGTCTGAGACAGTCCTCTTCACTGCTTCTGATGTTGCTTGTGCATTTCACAGGTTTTTGTGAAATGGACTGACGGACCAATTACTTTAAAGATTTTCTTATAAGTCGGCAAGTTAGGAGCTTAAGATACTTTGGGAATATGAGCACAGTTATCTAAATCTTTGTGTGTGTGTGTGTGTGTGTGCGCGCATGCGTGTGTGTGTGTGCGTGTGTGTGTGTGTGTGTGTGTGTGTGTGTGTGTTTGTGTGCTTTTTCATTTGCATTGACTGCAACATTGGAAAGGCAATGCACTTCCAGGTGATCTTTGCTGCTGCTCAGTTGATTGGCTGGTATGATCCCAAGGTCACACGAGTGGAACATGCAGGCTTTGGTGTCGTGCTTGGAGAGGACAAGTAAGTGCCCTTTAGAACTCACCTTTGTAGTTTTGTCCACCAGGGTGTTCAAAGGCCTGCAAAATGTAGTAATCAATGAAATCAATAATAATTGATAATGCTTCATAATAATTCTGACTTTAACTGTACACAAATAAAAATGTATCACATGAAAAATAAATCTTTCCAACCTTATCTAAAATAAAATTACTGTACAGTTTAAACATCGCTAAATAACTTTAAAATGTATCATAATATACTGTTAAATTATATTTTTGTTTTTTTTTCCAATTTTATGCTGTATTTTGACACTCCTGTTATTCAGCAATGTTTAAACTTTACAGTAATTGTATTATTTAGATAGGATTGCAAAGATGTGTTGTTCATTTGATATTTAGCCTTTAATAATCATTTATAAGGGATTTTTAAAGCATGAATAGTCCTCACTTTAGATTAGGTCACTAAACTAGATGAAGTTGAGTTAATAAAGTATTTATTAACATACATAGTAACCCTTACTATATACTTAAATAATACAATATATAAATGTTGATTTAATTAGTTTATTAATTATTTACTAACTCATTATGAATAATCTAAAAAACCACCAACTACTCTTAAATACAAATGGTTTGTGAATAATGCGATACTGAATTTAGTCATGAAAAATTATTCAGTAACAAAGTATGAAAACACAATTAATAAGCACATTATAAATGTACTTTTAAGTCAAGAATAGAGCATTTGTAGCTGCATTAATAAACTGCTTACTAACACCTATTAATGCAGAGTTAGTGCTTAACAAATCATGAATTCACTATTTGCTAATGCTTAATAGATGATTCATAGCGTGTAGTTATTATAAAGTGCTACCGCACGTTTTAATACATTTATAACAGCATTCGTGTTTTACGGCCATGCATTAAAAAAAACGCTTAATGTCGCTATCTATAATCCATCATAATAACTCTTGCAAAGAAGTCCCACAACATACTTTCACATCTGTCACTCGATGACACTTGAATCCCCTGTCAGAAAAGTCTAGTGGCTGTGAATGACCTTTTTACAATGTCTAGTAGAACGTTAATGTTATTTTCTTGCGTTTACATAGATGAATATGGCCACGATGTAAATGCACAGAACAGTTATAAGCTTATTGCCACATTATATTGTTATGACAACATGATATCAGTGCCTTTGGTGATTTTTAACTGGAATACCTACAACATCATCATTGTTGATCTCATATGAAGTAAGAGCTCAACAACATGATAATGTTTGTTGGTGTTGTAGTGCTGTTTCTTGGGAGTAAATTTAAAGCCCTTTAAGGGGATAAGGGTTCAAAAGTAGAATTGGGATTGGGCCTTTATTATTGATTACTTTATTGAATAAATTACAGCAAGGATGCATTAAATTTAATAAGAACTACTGTAAAGGAAAATCACAAAATATTCCACCTCAGATTTTGAAGATTCCAAGGAAAAAAGGCTATTATGTTTCAACAAAAGTAATAAGCAGAACACTTCTTTCAACGCTGACAATAAGAAAGATTATTTTTGAGCAATTCTGGAGGATTGCAGAATGAATGCTGTAGTAATGCATTTAATCACAGGAATAAATTTGAGTTTAAGATAAATTATAAACCGAGAAGCATTTTTCATAGTATTATCGTTTTAATGTGTTCAATCCAATAAACGGAGCCTTGGTGAGCAGAAAAGACTCAAGGCATTCCAGTCTTTTAAATGCTGGTTTACGTTTGTTATTATATTGTTGCATGCATTTCTTTTGTTCAACAACATGTAGAAATAAACAATCCAATGTAAATTAATCTTTTATTTAAAACCTTTTCGTTGATTACATTCATATAATCACATATTAAACTTTAGAAAATCACATGCCGCTTCATACAACGTTTAAAGGAGAAAATCAAGCAAGATACCCAAGTAGAATATAAATATTCAACTAATCAAATGAAATTGAGTAAAATTGACAAATTAATCAGTTGTCATCAAAGATAAATACCAGTTGCAGTCCCAGTGCTGCATGCAGCACTAGTTTTACCCAAATTAAAAATACTTGTGTTGAACAATGTTTATTATTTTTTTTTGAAAGCCACTCTTCTTTCATTTCTCTATATGAAATGTCCATCCCAGGAAGAAGTTTAAGACTCGTTCAGGAGACACGGTGCGACTTATGGACCTTCTGGAGGAGGGTCTGAAACGATCCATGGACAAACTGAAGGAGAAGGAGAGAGATAAGGTAATAAATAGAGAAGAAACAAGCACATCCTAGTCTGAAAACGTCCATCTAGCTGGCTTTGTGTGCCGTTAGCTTGATTCAGAATAGATCAATGGATCTCAAATGAGACCAGATGCGCTAATGACAATTACTGCCTATATTACTCACAACTCCTTTGTGCTCGGAAATGAAGAGCATCCTAATGCCTCACTCGCTTGATTGATATCTCACAAATGAGCTTCTGACAGTAAAGGAGTTTGAAAGAGGCAATTATATAGTTTCAGACACAAGTAAAGCAAAGCAAATGCATTTAGACATTTGGAAGAGATAGCCGTCTTTGGAAATATCACACTCAGGATATTTAGTTTACTTAGGTTGTATTATTTATAAAAACACTTCATTTCCCTAAAGCGAATCCGACTTTTGCCAAATGCCTTATTTGTCAGGAACATTGAAAGTAGCATATGCTGCATTAAATAAGGCAGAAAAGTTAGAAAGCGTGTAATCGTGTGCAGTGTTCCTGTGAGCATAATCAGTTTTTTCTTGATAAAGCGCTCTTTAACTCTAGTTATCTGTTCATTTTCCTTTAATTGCTTGCTATCATGTGCAAAATCCAATATTGTTGTGTGAAGTGCATCACATCTACTGATACTTAGAAGCAAAGTAGAATCATTTCAGTCGAATTTTTGGCTTAATGGTCCCCGGATTTTGAAAACAAGCAAATTTAGTTCATTTTCGTGGTTAAATTTACCACATTTATTCACAGAAAGCTGCTTTGTTTTTGATTTCTTTGCAGTGGTGGGTAGAGTAACCTAAAACTATGATAAAATGCATGAAAAGGAAACAGCGACGTGAACCTTCCATCTGTTCTTGTAAATGAAATTGCATGTACATTTCGTCAATTAGTTGAGTAATGTAGTTTCATAGTCAGTTCAGGTCCCTTAAGTGTTTCTGAGTTTCCCATAAGCACATGCAGGTTGATGTACAAATCATTTAACTTTTGTGTACTATTCAAATTTGCTACCCTTTTGTTATGTCGTGGCTGTTTTTGCCCCATTGGCTTTCATTATAATGACATTGTTTTTTAAATGATTTGATTACCAAATAATCATTCATTCATCAGTTGATCATCAGTTTCTGACTTTTATATGGCGTTCCAAGAAGTAAAACAATAAATTATAGTGTGTGTGTAAACACTTATGTTTACTGTGTTCTGAGAGCTGAGCTGCTTATTTTTTATTTTCTCAAACACATCAAGGTAAGTGCACAAAGGTCTCTCTCACACACTCGCACGCTTCCCGACAGGGAAAACCAGCAACAATCAAGAATGCATGATTATATGGTGCCATTGATTCATTATAACGGAAGTCATCGGGGCAAAAACAGCCACGAACATAAGGGTTGTAAATTTGCCCAGAGTGTATTGTTACATTTTTGAAAATTTTCAAAGCGTTTTCCCAAAATATGTCTCAAAATAAGATTTGTCACCAAAATTCATTGCACTTGCAAATCTGAGGCCAAATTAAGACTCAAAATCGCCTCAAAGTGGATGAAAACATCCCCAACATCACATTAGGGTTAAACTTATTTGATGACCAGTTCAGTTCAGTGATCGGAATTGACTCATTATCAACAGTGATTCATTCGCTCATGCCCCAGTAAAAAAAGACAGAAAAAGTAATTTTACAGTTTAAAAATATGATAGAAATATAAATACATTTCTATATTTTACGCCAACTTAAAGTTTTTCACACATTTCATACATGTTTTGAAGTTAACATTCATTCATTCATTTTCTTATCGGCTTAGTCTCTTTATTAATCTGGAGTTGCCACAGCGGAATGAACCGCCAACTCATTCAGCATGTGTTTTTCGCAGAGGATGCCCTTCCATCTGCAACCCATCACTGGGAAAACTGCAAACACACTCATGCACACACATACACTACAGAAAATGTAGCTTACCCAATTTACCTACTGTATAACCAGAGCACCAGGAGGAAGCCCACCCCAACACGGGGAGAACATGCAAACTCAACACAGAAATGCCAACTGATCCAGCCGAGGCTTGAACCTGCTGTGAGGCAATTGTGCTACCAGCTGCGCCACCGTGAGGCCTGAAGTTAACATCTAACATCTAAACAACATAGCTTTGTTCCACAGACAAATACAAATACACAACCATAAGCATGTGTGGATGAAAAAGGTCATACGATGAAACAAAGCTTATCACAAACAACTTTCCCCACAAACAGTGAAACATATTAATATATAAAAGGTGCTCCATGTCATCCACACAGCTGCTAATCACCATCATAGTAACACCCATGATACTAAAGTAATTTAATAAACATTCTATATCAACATTACATTCATTCATTCATTTTCTTTTTGGCTTAGTCCCTTTATTAATCCGGGGTCGCCACAGCGAAATGAACCGTCAACTTATCCAGCATTTGTTTTACACAGCGGATGCCCTTCCAGCTGCAACCCATCTCTGGGAAACATCCATCCATTCTCATTCACACACTTACACACACTACGGACAATTTAGCTTACCCAATTCACCTGTACCACATGTCTTTGGACTGTGGGGGAAACCGGAGCACCCGGAGGAAACCCACGCGAACACAGGGAGAACATGCAAACTCCACACAGAAATGCCAACTGACCCAGTCGAGGCTCGAACCATCGACCTTGTTGCTGTGAGGCAACAGCACTACCTACTGCACCACCGTTTCGCCCCATCAACAATACATGTAAGATATATTGCTCTAGTAATATATACCTGTAATTTATACCTCTCGAAAAGAACCATAATAATGTCAACAGAAAAGAAAAGTTACACTTAGGAAATTTACTGTATATATTAAGGAAACATTCTGTCAACCAGGTTGTGGATTTTCACTGTAGCAGTTTTAACATTTTTTAAACCGTTGAAATCACTGACGTTTTTTACATTATAACTATGCTTTTGTAAACATGCAATATATGATTCTATAATAAAATAAAATAGCAGTTTTCCCATTACAATTGTACTCTACATAAGTTTAAAAAAATACATGCATTCTAAAAAGTTACTCAAGTAAATATGTAACTTACAATATGTTTACATTTAGATACCCAGCAGACACTTTTGCCCAAAGCAACTCACAAACGACGAGGCATTCAGCGATTCAATAAGAAGAGTGTTCTGTTAGTGCTCAGAGAATTAAGTGCTGGATTAAAGAGGGGGAGTGTATATTTTTTTTCTTTGTTAATAAATAAAGAGAAGTAGTGTTTCTACAGGTGGTTTGTCAAGCCCACTCATCTATGTGAAGCACACTTTATTGCGTTATTTATTTATTTAATAAATGTTCTTAAAATATGGAGAGATTGTAAGAGAGTCTCATGCAAAAACTAGTGCAAGTGGTGGTTAACTTGTCAGAGAGATGAAAGAATGTTTTCAACAGGTTGAAACCCACTCGCCTATGTGAGGCACACTCACAATTGCGTAATAATAATTTTAATTTGAGGGTGTTTTGTGGTGTAGTTAGGGGGGGAATTGGGAGGAGGAGAAGAGGGGGTCCTGGTTTTGTTCATGTGGGTTCAGGTGATCACGGAAGAGATGGGTTTTTAGTTAAATCAGCAGATTAGATGTAGTTTGTTACTTCCAACCTGTTGTTTTGTGTAGGTGTATTGCCTACTATTGAATTTGGGACATACTTTGGTAACTAGTTTTTCAGAGGGTGGTCAAAGTTTTTCCTGCATGCTTTTTAAAAGGGCTTGTGAACGATGTGTTACAGGTGCTGACCCCAGAGGAGCTGGAAAAGGCTCAGCGGGCCGTGGCCTTTGGCTGCATTAAATATGCAGACCTTTCCCACAACCGCATCAATGACTACGTCTTTTCGTTTGACAAGATGCTGGATGACAGGGGCAACACAGCAGCCTACCTTCTCTACGCCTTCACACGCATCAGGTGAGACCCACATCAAATGGTTATAGATCTACTTAAATAATGCATTGCTTATTTGGTCATGGGACATTTAAGTCTGTTACTTTTATAGCACTGATTATAGCACTGATTATTAAAACATGCTGTAAATTTACTTTTATAGCACTGATTATTAAAACATGCTGTAAATTATGCGTAAAACAAATGCTGGATAAGTTGCCGGTTCATTCCACTGTGGTGACCCCAGATTAATAAAGGGACTAAGCCGAAAATAATATAATATAATATAATATAATATAATATAATATAATATAATATAATATAATATAATATAATATAATATAATATAATATAATATGTAAATAAAAAAATAATACAATAATAAAATTATGGCAATTTAAATGTAAATTTAGATTATAACAATTTAGATTGTGCTGTAAAAAAGTAGCTATAAACAGTACCGTCATTTTGAAATTTAAGCCAGAAGGCCAGTGTTTCTTCAGTTTAAATAAGGAGTTCTACAAAAGTCACATTGTTCATTCAGTGTTGATTCAGTTCAAAGCCACTGTTTATTTTGCAAGATGTGGCTGAGCTGTAAAGACCGTAGTAACATCATCCAGTTTAATTCAGATCAGGTTTTGTTCTTATTCAGTGGTGTCAGTCAGTTATTGACATTTCTGAGGGTTTTAAGAGTCTTTTAGCCCCCAGCTAAGCAAACCAAAAGGTCAATGTCTCAAGGAGCCCAAGTCCATTAGGTGACAGACACTAGGGAATCAAAAAAAAAAGTCAGATATGTTGTCTGTCTTGAAGGTTTGATAATACATGTACAGTTGAAGTCAGAATTATTAGCCCCCCTGTTTTTTTTTACCCAATTTTTCTTTAACGGAGAGATTTTTTTTCAACACATTTGTAAACATAATAGTTTTTAATAACTCATCTCTAATAACAAATTTATTTTATCTTTGCCATGATGACAGTAAATAATATTTTACTAAATATGTTTCAAGACACTTCTATACAGCGCAAAGTGACATTTAGGCAATTTATTGTATAATGATGGTTTGTTCTGTAGACTATCGAAGAAAAATAATTAGTTTAAAGGGGCTAATAATTTTGACCTTAATGGATTTTAAAAAATGTAAATGTACAAAAAATGTTCAATATTATCAGACATACTGTGAGAATTTCCTTGCTCTGTAAACATTATTTGGGAAATATTTAAAAAAGAAAAAAAAAATCAAAAGGGGGCTAATAATTCTGACTTCAACTATATATGAAAAAAGAGCTGTCGTTTACCCTATAGTTGATGGCCTTAAAGGGAGACTTCACCCAAGAATGAAACAATTTACTCATCTTTTACTTGTTTCAAACCTTGGGGTTTCTTTCTTTCTTTCTTTCTTTCTTTCTTTCTTTCTTTCTTTCTTTCTTTCTTTCTTTCTTTCTTTCTTTCTTTCTTTCTGTCTTTCTTTCTTTCTTTCTTTCTTTCTTTCTTTTTTTTTTTTAATTACAAATTGAGAATAGCAGTGAAAGCTGATCCAGTGTCTTCTAATAATGTCTCCCAGGGGTAGCATGTATATTGCAAACAGCAAAAGGCCCAAAACTGAACCTTGAGGCATCCCATACTTTACTGGTCTGACTTGTAAAGCTGTTCATTAATATTCGCAAACTGGTAACGGTCAGTTAAATATGACTTTGTACCATTGTAGAGCCTGTCCCTGGACACCTGTCGAATTTAAGGGATCTATGAGGATATTGTGATCAATGGTGTCAAATGCGGCACTAAGATAGAGTAAAACTAAGCGGGATGCACCCTTGGTCAGCAGCTAAGAGTAAATCGTTAGTTATCTTCACTAATCCAGTTTCTGTACTGTTATGAGGTCTGAAACCTGACTGAAACGCTTCAAAAACATTGTTCACCTGCAGAAAGGAGCATAGCTGGGAAGAAACTACTTTTTCTAGTATTTTAGACATGAATGGAAGATTTGAAATAGACCTATAATTGGCTCAGTTGCTGGGGTCCAGTTGTCGTTTCTTAATAATAGGCTTAATAATTAGCCTCGACAGATCATAAATAAATTTGCAACAATTTAAATTTTTTTTATGGGGTATAGTGTGTAATCTTTTGAGGACTTTAATCCATTGTGGATTAAGGCTGTAACAAAAGAATGTGGAAAAAGAGTGTGTGAATATATATATATATATATATATATATATATATATATATTTTTTTTTATTGCAATATTTCTGCAAATTTCTGGGAATTTCACAAATTCAGCCATTTTTTCACACAAAAAGTGAAAAACTAGGGTGTCTGATAATGCCAGGATACCCATATTTAACAGTCGTCTGAGTCTAAAGTGAAAGTAAACATTTGTGGAAGATTTTTCTAAATGACAGCAGCCGAAATTAACACGCTGTCAGTATTACCATTAATCTACAAACGACTGAATTAAAACTTAAAAATTAAAACTGAATTAAAACTCAGACTGAAATTACAATACATGGCCTTGAGAATATCTTTTTTTGAATACTGTAGAAGTACAATGTTAACCAAATAAAACTGAATACTTTGTCCACAGAACATGATGTTAACCGAACCCACAATTTTGTGAAACATTCCTCTCCTAGTATCAATCCATATTTACCTGTTTCAGGTTAAAAGCTTAGATTAGCTTGTTACCTTTTTAAAATTATTATCTTTTTATTCCCTTTCTCGGAAATGATACGATTATGTGGGTCTGTGCTGGATACGTAGGCCTGATTGATTCCCACATGGGTGGTGGGAAACAGTTCACCAACACTGCCGGCTCTTCCAGTTCATTCTCACGGGTTGTTGGTCATTTGTTCTCTTGGCAGTTTGAACCGTGTTGCTGTGAGGAAATGGTGTGTGCGTGTAGGACTCGGGGGGCTTTGTGTTTGTGTGCACATGAATGAATGCGTGCATCTGCTGTGCAGTCAGAGTGTGTTTTTCTGGCTGAAATGTGTATGTTTGTGACAGATTTACTTTGGTTGTTGCCTGAGTGGATGCTCGGCACAAGTACGCTCTTATTTTTCACTCTTTGTCACCTTGTGTTTGCTCTTCTGTCTCAGCAGGGCTGTTAACCTCATGTCAGGAGCTTAGGGTACCACAATCCCTCTGGTCTTATGGCTCTCATGCATTTGGAGAGCTTCTATGGGCTGTTCAAAACAATTGGATACAGAAAATCATATTTCAGGAGAAGTGTAGGTGGAAATCAGAGCCAGTGACAGGAGAAGGAGCCAAAAAAATAATTATTGGCCACGGCAGCAGTTGGTGGGGATTTCAGTGTTTTGTTTCTCAGAATGCTAGAAGTTGGCTTTTAGACGCTAAGTGTTTTCTTTTTCTTGCTCATGATGTTCTGCTTTTTTTATGAATGTCTTTCCATCGTGCACTTTTCATTTGGCATAAATCTCTTAATTGCTACACTGCAAAGAAAATATGTTCTTACTTGGGGGTTTTGTGTCTTTTTCTAGTTTAAATATTTTTTAAAAATCTAGAAGAATTTTCAAGGCAGGAAAATTTTGAGGAGAAATATTTTTGAACAAGAAATGTTTTTTTTCTTTTCATTAAAACTAGTATAATTTGCCAGTGGGGTGAGCGATATAATCTAATTACGGATTATTTTGCTTGCCGCACTGGCAGATTATTTATCTTAATAATAACTTGTTTTAATGCAAATCTAAAAACTCGTCAGTTACTTAAAGTTAGTAAGCCCATTGCCTTATAAGTAACAAGTTGACTAATTAAAAATAAAATAAGTAAACCTGTAATTTGAAACAGTTAAGTTGAATCGAATTAAATCAAATTTTTTATATATATATTTTTGACAGATTCTTACAAGAACTATGCGTAAATATAACTGTCCCATACATTTTGAAATAAAACCATCGAGGATAAAAACACAAAGCCCTGGGCTTGTTTTCATTGTGGTATGGCTGCAAAGTACAGTTAACGCACAAAACAAACAGTACCTCCACATTTAAAACAGGAACAATTATTCACAGTACAATAACATACAGTTGAAGTCAGAATTATTAGCCCCCCTATATTATTGGGCCCCCTGTTTATTTTTTTCCTTAATGTCTGTTTAACGGAGAGAACATTTTTTTCAACATGTTTCTAAATTTAATAGTCATTTCTAATAACTGATTTATTTTATCTTTGCCATGATGACAGTAAGTAATATTTTACTAGATATTTTTCAAGACACTTCTATACAGCTTAAAGTGACATTTAAAGGCTTAACTAGGTTAATTAGGTTAACTAGGCAGGTTTGGGTAATTATGCAAGTTATTGTATAATGATGGTTTGTTCTGTAGACAAAAATAGCTTAAAGGGGCTAATAATTTTGACCTTAAAATTGTCTTTAAAAATTTTAAAAATGCTTTTAATTTAGCTGAAATAAAACAAATTCTCCAGAAGAAAAATATTACAGGGTTCAACACTAAAGATTTTTTCTACTGGCCCGATTGGACCAGTGGTTCAGATTTTTACTTGCCCTGCCAAAAAATTTTACTGAAAAAAAAAAAAGCTAATTGCTATTTCTTAGCCACATATTTTCAATAATGTGTCAAAAATAATTTCTATAAATGTTAAGGAAAATGTGCAGGTATTTATTGCAAAACAAAACCTGGCTGACTTAAAAATGACAGCAAAAAATCACAAAACAGACATTTTCTTTTAGCCTCATAATTTGATGTTGCTGTCATGTTATCGTCTCTTCACTGTGTTGGTTTTTACCAGGTTACCTGAAAAAAATAATGTGCTCACAACATCCAATCAGATAAAAGGAACCAAAAAAGCAATATGGTATTTACGACTTCACAGAGAAAGTAGCATTCAAATACTTGAAAGCACAAACTAAACACAAAATATTTCTTGATTTTAAGACTATATATATGCATGCAATTGTCACAGGCGAATTAAAATTTAGTGACAATGCAGCACTGGCCTGATCGGGCCAGTAACAATTCTGTCTACTGTCCTACGCATCTCTCACACTCTCCCCAGGCCATCGGGGACCTGTACTGTATTATCAGACATACTGTGAACATTTCCTTGCTCGGTTAAACATCATTTAGGAAATATTTAAAAAGAAAAAAAAATCAAATGGGGGCTAATAACTCAAACTTCAACTGTATAAAAAATCATTTACCAAGAAAACTAACTATCATCTTCAAACAACCATCGTTTGGTCGTTTTTTTTGAACCTCCTCAAGTCTTGTATTTCCTTGATTGGTTTTGGTCATTTGTTCCACATGATTGCCCTGGTGTATAAAAACATATTTAAAAAACATGATTTTATAATCTCTATTCCGACTATATGAATGCTGTTCTCTCAGCATTTGAAAATAGTTGACCAAATAACTAGGAACCACATTATTAAACATTTTATATATTATTCGTTTTAAAACACACACTCTTTTATTGAGTTAACATGCCTAATTTAAAAAAAAAAAAAAAAACTCTTCGTGCAAATGTGTTCTAGGATGATTTAAAAAATTATTTGTACAAATTTATTTTGTGCCTTTCGCAATTTTTCCGTCCTACTCCGTGAGCAGCTAATATCCCCACGTGAATATGGGGAGAACATGCAAACTCTACACAGAAATGCCAACTGACCCAGCCGAGGCTTGAACCAGCAACCTTCTTGCTGCGAGGCGATCGTGCTACTCTCGATCGTGAAGCTCAATATGTTCTCTCAAATTCTACATTTGAAAATGCTAAAATGAGATTCCTCACATCTCCAATAACACTCGTTGTGCTTCTGTTTATGTCCAGGTCTATAGCTAGACTGGCGAACATCCAGGAAGCCGCTCTTCGCAAAGCAGCCGAGACCACAGATGTTTTACTGGACCACGAGAAGGAGTGGAAACTGGGTAAATGCATCCTGCGCTTCCCTGAGATTCTGCAGAAGATCACAGACGACCTGCTGCTCCACACGCTGTGCGACTATCTGTACGAGCTGGCCACCACCTTTACTGAGTTTTACGACAGCTGCTACTGCGTGGAGAAGGACCGGCAGACAGGTGGGTTTCCTTACGGAGCACTTATTTATGTTCGCTGTGAGCAGTAAAAGATTACAAATTTCTTAAAATATATATATTTCATTGTAAAATACATTCTGAGGGAGCCTATGTGTGAAATACAGTCCCATGTCTCCAAAGTAATTCAAATTGTCACTTTTAAAGCATGGCTGTGTCTAGTGTCTAACCAATGGCTAAGTAACACGTTCAGGCTGGTCAAGTGGCAGGACAGGTTCTGACACCAGTACTCAGTTTGCATGCTTTGTTTTCATGCTAAATGTATCATGAATGGGTACTGAGATGCTGATGAGATCAGGACTGGAAAACGCAATTAATTAGATCGAGACTGGGGTGATGAAATCAACCCTGCTGACAACGACACTTCATTGGCATGTTTTGTTTTCGACTGTCTCCAGCTACATGTATCACGGTCTAAAAATGTATTTAAACTAAGTGCTTGGCTGCACTAGTTCTGGGTTCTTGCTATGACACCACAGCGACGCCGAGTTTCTTATTAAAGGATTCTGCTTCGAATATACCCAAAAGTTTTCCCAGGTTTTGGCTCGTCTTAGTATTTCCCAACATTTTTGGTGCCATGAGCCAGATAGAGAAATTCACAACAGCAGGATATACATTAACAGTCAAAACATTTCGGATCTATTAACAGCATAAATTCATTAGATGTGATTCATAAATTTCATTTTCATAAGCACATTTTAACTTCTTACTAAAACTTTTTGCTAAATCACAACATGTGCATACAGTTGGAACTACCAGAATTCTATAACTACTAGAATTAGCATATACGTCATTCTGACCATTCGTATATAAGAAGTTGTATTGTCGCATCATTTTTACATTCAAAACATTTACTGAGATATTAAGGCCCAATCCCATTTTTACCCAATAGCTCTTTCCCTTACATTCACATGAAGGGGTAGGAGTATCCCAATTCTCTTTAGCTTGAAGGCACATGGCTAAGGGGAAGGGCTAGATACCCCTTCAAACGGAGAATACACCATCTGTGAAAATCAGGTGATGCCCATACATACATATATATATATATATACATACATATATGTATACATACATATATGTATATACATATATGTATATGTATATATAAATAGGTATATGTATATATGTATATATGTATATATATATGTATATATATATATATATATATATATATATATATATATATATATATATGTGTATATATATATATATATGTATATGTATATATGTATATGTACGTTAAATGAACGTGGCGGCATGTGGACAAAACAAATTTTAAATCAAGTAATTTTTGCATGCCAAAGTCAAATTTATGCAAACAGTATAAATATATATATACAAATTTTCCAGTTGTTATAAATATTGAAAATAGTTTTTTAAAATAGACAATTGTTTTTTATATTAGATCTGATTTTGATTAGTCATTCAAATTCTAAGAACGTGGATATTTAGCACAAGTTGTCAGCACTTGTATAAGACCACTGGCTGCAATGTGGATTGTAAATGAGACTTGTAATGCAACGATCGTCAAGAACTGTTAGGCTCGTTTGACATGGCCATAATCTGCGCAGAACGCATCACCGGTGATCACCGCGAGATGCATGCCGGTTAGAAACGTGTCCGACTTGCGTGCATCTTGCTTTGATGTCACGCTGACGTGCGCCAAAAAACTCTTGCGAGGCAGATGTCTCGGATTGAGCAGTCGGCTGCAGTCTCATAAGTCTCCAACGACTGCGCTCACCAAAAGCATGATGGGAAACGACTGGCTAACGACACAGCCTAATGCTTATTGGATGAAACTGAAATTACGCGTCTCTATCTTCTGTTTTAACTAAGGTTTATACCCGGCTGTACACCTTTATTATATTTTCATTGATAATTAAAAAAAGACATGAAGACCATTACATGTTTATTTATTTAGATTTACACGCAAACAAAAACAAAACACACTATTGTAAAAACAAAACATGATCTATCTAATATAACTAAATGTTACAAATAAATCATTAGGATGTGCTCATGCTGTATTTTATTTCTATCTTAGTTTAAAGTCCTGTTTGTTGTCATTTTCACTTTTTTGTATGTTTGTGTGAATTTTGTATTGTCATTTTTATGCAACATTATTCCCTGAAAGTCAGTCCAATACACACATATGCAGACATACAAGTAATCAGACTGTTCTGCCATTATGCCTCATCTTTGTGTGGTTTCAAATGAGAAGTGAAAGGGGTGTAGTAAACAAAACACACACATGTATGTGAAGTCAAAAGTTATGTTTAATAGACCAAGAAGATTTTCACAGTATTTCCTACAGCCTCATAGTTTTTATTCTGGATAAAGTCTCAGGCTGTTTATTTCAGTCTGGCTGGAGTAAAAGCAGTTTATAGAGGCCTAATAAGCATGTCAGTATAATCAGACCCTTAAGAATCTCTTTACGTCTGCAGAACAAACCACTGTTGTCCAGTGGCTTTCCTCATTTTTCTTTAACATAATTCATCTGAAGATAACACTTTAAATTGCACTTTAGGCTGAATAGTATCTTCAAAAAAACTAGTAAAATATTATGTAAAATATATAATATAATATTGTCATAATGGCAAAGTCTAGACAAATGTGTTAGAAACTGTTGAAAACAAAATCTGTTAAACAACACTTTTACATATTTGATGCAATACTATTTTTTCTTTAAACTTCACAAGAGGGCTAATCATTTTGTCTTCAGTAGTGTTTCCCTTTATACCTTCTAATGCCCTCTAAAGAAAGTCTGAAATAACTATAGAAATGGACCACTGCTCAATAAAATGCCATATTCTAGGGACATTTCTAAAAAACAAACAAACATTTGTCATGACCTGTCACTCAAAAGCATCTCACTATAGTTACTTCATTTATAATGTAGCCAAATTAGATTTCTTGAACACTTTCTAGCTGTATAAGCGGTTTATTCTTTAAACATTCACCACTGTTGAACATACAGATGTATATTAAATACTGTACACCCTTTTAAGTAATGAGCTGTTCATCTTCTGTGATTCTGACTATCTTTTTGTAAAAACAGTGATATTTCAATAGCATCCACTCCCACATTAAAAAGACTATAGTAACTTATAGGAATACTATAGTGTTTTTGAACCATATGCCTGTTATAAAATAGCCTATTTACATTTCTATAGTTGCTATGGTATCACAGCAACTATAAACATAACCAAATACTGAAAAAACATGTTCAAAAACACTATAATATTTACTATAAGTTACTATAGTATTTTTTCATGAGGTCATTCGTGCAGCGATCTCCGCCACTGGTGACGTTTCCAGGCGGCAAAACAGCGAGATTCGGGAAGTGTCCGACTTGTGATTAATTTTTTTAAGCCCTTCTCTTACTGCAGCCGCCTGCTCCCGTCTACATTGCAGTCAAGGCGAGGCGCACCTCAAACGTGGGCACACAGATTGTGAGTGACGCTGCGGACTCCGGAGCGGGCGGTAAAATATGGAGTGGATTAACAAAATCAGTGGATGTTTAGCGAAGCGGTAACAGAACAGCCAGGGACGGGGGCACGGACGCGTTTGAGAAGGAGGGAAGAGGTACAGGCTGAGAGGGGCACCTCAGCCAACGAGGGCAAAGGGGCAGTGGCTCTAGCCCCCGGGCCACCCCCCTGTGCACGGCCCTGCTGCCTATAGTGTATGCCACACTTTTATTGACAGTGATGACTGAAAATAAGTGAAGCTAGGCCAGAATTTCTCCCATATTGAGAAAGAAAAACTTGCTCAGTGCCCAAAATCTTTAATGGTTATGAGGTTTTAATGGTTAATTAAATACATTCACTAAGTGTATAGTTTTTGTAAATGTGTCAGGATGGTAATTGTTCCAGAAATCTCTTTGGTTTCATCTCGCTGTCCAAACCTTTAATGTAATGAAAGATGTTAATAACTTTAATTTAATAACATTTGTTTTTCACAGTTGCAACATTTTAACAAACAGCAATTTAAACAGGGAAATTGAATCTAGGACAATACCAAATTAAACATATATATATATATATATATATATATTATTCCCCTTGCCATTTGAATTACCTCATTAAAATCTAGTTACTTAGGCACTGATGAAGCTACTGTCTCTTGAAGGGTACAGCTCATTTAGTCTTTTAATATAGACTAATGGAAGTGAGCTGTACTGAAGAGTTTCAAAAAGGCTTTACTGCCTATGGGACTGTTGGGCTTTCGTTTTTTTCTTGTTTTAAGCAGAGTGATATAAAAGCTCATGGAATTAAAGGTAGTTTCTGCACCGCTAGTGGCAACAAATGCAAAAATAATGACCTTTTTCAAAGTTTCCTAACACTGCCGTATATGTTATTTATGCATCTCCTATTAAACTTGGGAAAACAGAAGTATATCATCTTAAAAAGATCATCAGTTAATCATTAAAAATCACCGTAAAAGTCTGTTTTTAGTGTAATTATTCATTCGTTGGTTTTCATAATTTGTTTTCATGGCAGATTTTTGTAAAATAAAAAAGTTTACACAAAGCTGTGTATTCTATTTTCTAACACAAGTTATTTTGAATAAATGAAGTGAAATAATGAAATGAACCAGTGACCATTGACTTTGAAAAGTATATCTTCAACAGAAAAAAAGAATCTTATAAAGGTTAGCAAACACTTGAGAATGAGTAAATAGTGAATAGTTGTCATTTTTGGGTTAAAAATCCCTTAACAAAATAAAATTATTAATAAAAATAATACCTGACAAATGTTTTGTCGTCAGTCCCAGATGTAAGAGCAACAAATAATAACTTGACTTCTAGTTGATCATTAGGAAAAGTGACAGAAGGTAGATTTTTCAGATGAATCATCTGTTGAACTGCATCCCAATCATCACAAATACTGCAGAAGATCTATTGTACAGTAAACCATGTGGACCCAAGATTCTCACAGAAATCAGTCAAGTTTGATGCAGGAAAAATCACGGTTTGGGGTTACATTCAGTATGGGGTGTGCTGGAGATCTGCAGAGTGGATGGCAGCATGAACAGCCTGAGGTTAACCACAGGAGTGGGCAAATTCTTCAGCAGGATAGCACTCCTTTATACTTCAGTCTCCACCAGTTCCTGAAAGCAAAGAAGGTCAAGATTCTCCAGGATTGGCCTGCCCAGTCACCAGATATGAATATTATTGTGCATGAACATGTGTGAGCATTATTGAGCATTACCATGTCTGTGGCAAGATGGAGGAGGCATTGAAGATGAATCCACAGATTCTTGATGAACTCTGGGAGTCCTGCAAGAGTGCTCTCTTTTTTAAGTCATTCCAGATGACTTTATTAACAAGTTATTTGAGTCATTGCAGAGATGTATGGATGCAGTCGTCCAAGCTCATGGGAGTCTTTTTCTACTGTGCCATGACTTTATTTTCTATAATATACATTATTTCTGTTAAGTGGCAAGACTTTTGTCTAAGCAAAGTCAGACCTTACTGTCCTAATGAAATAATTAGAAATCAAGGCACGATCATATATTTCAGTAAAATAAGCATATTCTAGAGGCCTTTTGTCTTTCATAACAAGCTTTTTAAACCAAATAATCAACTAAAAGTCAAGTTATTATTTGTTGTTCCTAAAGCTACTATCTATCTGTCTGTCTGTCTGTCTGTCTAAATAAGGTTAAATTCAATGCTTGGAATCCTTTTTTAAAAGAAAATAACACATTTTAATTTAGATTAATTTAACTTAATATTTTAATTTTATTTCACAATAGTTTTCATGTGTATTTGTACATTTGTCTCTATATGGATACCTTTGTATATGCCAGGTTGGTGTATGTATAGATATAAACGGATAGAAAAACAGATATATTTCTTTTTATTTTCTTTGCAAATTTAGTTTTTCTGTTTTCCATTGCATTCTGTTGACTACTACATATGACTATATACATATGGTATGAGAACATGTATGCTGGAAGTTTATGCGATTTGGATCTAGTTGTTCTTGTTATAAAGAGTTAAAGCAATAAAAATATATATAAATAAAATAATTAAATACAATAAATAATTAATTTAAATACATTAAATACATAAATACATTTTTAATTTACATAAATCTTTTAAAAAGTTTTGTACAAGAAAAGGTACTTTTAGAATGTTTGGAATATTTTAAGTGTTTCAAGATTGATTGATTTTCTTAAATAACCTTTAATGATGTGGCAGAATGTCCTTGGTTTGATTGAAATCAAGCTGCCTCCTAGAAAATAGCCTGTTTGACTAATGGCCGCTCTGTCTCGTTGTTCTCAGGGGAAGTGGTCAAAGTCAACATGTGGCGGATGCTCCTCTGTGAAGCCACCGCTGCGGTGATGGCCAAAGGTTTTGACATTCTGGGTATCAATCCAGTTCAGAGGATGTAAACGGGTCAGCGCCTTTCTCCTCTAAACAAGAGACCTTTTTTCCACAAAAATACCCATCAATGTCCCTGCGGATTCTTAAGGTATACCAAATAAAAGTCATACGGCTGACCATAACAAAAGCTTTGACTTCCTGGTCATTTCTCTTCACGTAAATGTCATATTAACCTTCCGGACCCTGAAAAACGGTAAAAGTCAATCTCTTCTGCCCTTTCCATCTCTATAACAAGTCTGAATTCTAGCCGGGCGATAAGAATTAGGTCACTTCATTTTTTTACCGCAACAACAGCTTCACTTGGATTTTTTTTTTCTTTTTTTAAAGGGGACCATTATACCAGTTTTTACAAGATATAAAATAAGTGTCTGTCTTTAGAGTGTCTATATGACAAGGTTATGATGGTTTTGGATTTTTCATTCATTTTAGTTTAGACTTTAGACTTTTTGTTTTCAAATTCAGTTTGTTTTATTTTATTTTTAGGTAGAATTACCAGTTTTTATATTTTCAAATTGTTTCGTTTTAGTTTAGTTTTTATTAGTTTCAGTGTTAGTTTTAGTTTTAGTGCTTGTTTATTTTTCTAATTAGGATATTTGTTAGGTGCCAGATCAGAATCATCATTAGAATAAATATTGTATAATAACTAGGGCTGTCAATTGATTAAAATTTTTTACTAATTAATCACACTTTTGTTTGTGATTAATCATGATTAATCACGAAAAGCCGTATTTATTACAGAAATAAAAACACAGGCATGTAAGTCATTCATTCATTCATTTTCTTTTCGGCTTAGTCCCTTTATTAATCCGGGGTCGCCACAGCGGAATGAACCGCCAACTTATCCAGCATTTGTTTTACGCAGCGGATGCCCTTCCAGCCACAACCCATCTCTGGGAAACAGGCATGTAAGTGCCATTTGAATTTAAAACAATCAATGCCAATAACAAACAGAAATCATTTCCATGTTGGATTCTAAGTGAACTACAAAAAAATCCAAAATACAGGCATTGCAAATATGGAAATTGGAAGAAAAATAAAAAATAAAGTATTGAATACAAACAATTGTATTCATTGTAAAGTTGTATTGCGAGTTGAGAACATTAATTATAAAGTAGAAACAATTTTGCTTAGTCCTCCTTAACATTGAGCCAGTTGCTAAGACAGTCCAGTATGTTGACATTATCGGGTGACAACACACACGCATGCACGCACACACACACACACACTCAAACAGAGAGAGAGAGAGCGCGCAGTACAGCGCACTCCCTTCAAATCATCACCACGCAATTCAATTCAATTCACCTTTATTTGTATAGCGCTTTTACAATGTAGATTGTGTCAAAGCAGCTTCACATAGAAGGTTATAGTAAATTGAAAATGTCAGTTTAGTTATTAATGCTTGAGTTCAGTTCAGTGTTGTTTAACATTCACTACTTAGAGCCCAAACACAGAAGATTAATCCATCGATGCACAGCTCTAGCTGCAGTCTAGGCGCCGAAGGTTGGAGAACTCGAGGCTCGTCTGTCCTTGGAGGGTCACAGGAATCCGTCTCTTGCTTGCTACTCCGCCAAGCAGCTGCACAGGATACAGCAAGGTCCAGGATTATGGAGCCTTGGAATCGTCTCGTCGCGGGTCTTGGATCGCTTCCGTGGTGCTGCATAGTCTCTGGGGGCCTCGGGATGAGTATCCCCAGTTGGAAATAGAAAACAATGAGAATAATTAGCGTAGCTGCTGTTCATAGTGTATATAAAGGAGATGCGTGGAACACATTCATGCATCATACTGCTAAGTGATGTATTGAGTGTATGCTCTACTAAAAAGATAGGTCTTTAATCTAGTTTTGAACTGTGAGAGTGAGTCTGAACCTCGGACATTATCAGGAAGGCTATTCCAGACTTTAGGAGTCATAAATGAGAAGGCTCGACTCCCTTTACTTGACTTTGCTATTCTGGGTACTACCAGAAGCCCTGAGTTTTGAGATCTTAAAGAGCACGCACAACTAAGGTTCTTAAAGTATGGCTGTGTTTCTCAAGCAAGGATTCTGACACAGCAACGCGAAGCAGACACTTTAGAAAAGTTGCGTGTAGGGGGAAACACGTCAAACTTAATGAAACTTTTGAGGGCGCTTTGAATCAACTTAGAGAGGAATGGGCTGTCTTTGACAGCTTGCGACATCATCTGGCACATTCACTGAGTACATTTACATGGATCCATATTATCCTTTATCCATATTCCTTTGCTGATTAAACACATGCAGGGCCGGAGCTAGCTGAACTGGTGCTCTAGGCAAACGGTGATCACGCTGCCCTCGACCCAAAAGTGAAAAAGAAAGTGACCGGTTCGTGGATGAACATGAGGACTGGGAGGGAGGGGATAGATGTCGCGGATTAAAGTGAGGACCGGGGGGTTCGCTCACTATTCTTCCGCTCTTGTTGGCCGCCTAGGTCGCCTCTATGGACGCGCCGGCCCTGAACACACGTCGCCCACAACAGGAAATAAAAAAAACTGCCACTGCGTTAAATGCATTAATTTTTTTTAACGGTTTAAATATTTCAAATTAATCGGCCTGCGTTAACGCGCTAATTTTAAAAGCCCTGATAATAAAATATCTAAATAAAATAACTAAAATAATGATTCACTTGTTTAAATTCCTTTACGATTTTTTGTTATGAAATAAACGTAGGTTTCGTCAGATCCTCGCATTTAAGCTTCTCATTTAAGAGCCATTTTACCAAGCAGAATTAATCAGTTGTCCAAGTTTGGTACAGTCTCAGAAGGCTGTCATGTATTGTTTGTGTTCAGTTTACTATCTGCTGTATTACCATTAGTATTAGTCACATATCATTAGTACAATGCACATTACGTGATAATATTACTTTTTTAAAGTAACAAATAAAGCATTACTTTGAAAAATAAATATTATTATTTGAGTTATTTAAAAAAAAGATGAAATTCGAGTTACTTTTTACCTTGCTTAATTGGCTTTTAAAAATTATATTTGCGGAATAAAATTGACCTTCGGTTGAATCACACACTCAATGAGAGAGCGTGCTGCGCGGGAACAGACAGTCGGCTCGCACACATCATCATAAGGTCTGTTTTTTCACAGCAGATCAGTCAGTGTACCGTTTTAGTAACTAAATAACTTCGTATATTGGTTTATTTTGAGACAGGGGTATTGTTAAAGTACGTAATTAAGTACTTACTGAAGACGCAAAACATTTCATGACAACTTAACGTTCAATTTAATGAGCTGGTTCGACCGGTTCACTTTGAAGATTCAGTTAAAACAACTAATTCATTTGCGAATCGTTTGTCATCACTACAGACAGTCAGAAACAGAAACAACGGCAGGCTGGAGATGAACATTTTTGCGATGGATCCTTTTTATTTTGAACTCATCGAAGAAAAGAAGTGGATTGTCGTTAGGTGTAGATTATGTGTAGTAAAACTTTTGACAACTGCAAAAAACATGACTTTGAAAAAAACAAAACAAGCAAAACTGGATGCAAATCACAAAACCCGCACCCCACCTCCAGCTAAACAACAAATAATTGACAACAGTTCACGTTCTCCAGGTGAAACTATTAATTTGACTAAACTCAAAAAAGGTTATTGCTTTTATTGTCGAGGAGATGCAGCCATTGAAGTTCTAAAACAAGCGCAAAAACAAGCGCACTTCCGCATTGAAGAAGAAGGTCAGTTCAGCTACTCAGCCAACATGAAAACATGTCATATTTTCTAGTTTTCTTTAAAAGGCCCGCCCTCAAGAGGCTCTGATTGGTCAGCTAACATAATGTGCTGTGATTTGCAGATTGGCTCCACTACACCACGTCGCACCTCTACAAGCGTGCGCTTTTGCGCTGTGTTAAAATGAGCTGTTAGCTGCCTGAATCAGAAAAATGAAGAGCACACAGCTGAACCTCACGCCTGCTCTCTAAAATAAAATCTTGACAAGTGTCATTCACATATATTTGGAATAAGCATGTGTCAGTAATAAAAAACGTTCTCATATCTTTTGCGAGTTTGTTATTTAAGATGTAGAAAGCAGGGAAAGTGTCCGCATAGAGAGACACTGCATGCGCTGCTGAAGATTGTGACTGTTTACAGTAGTTTGACTGATAAATATGAATTTGTAGCTAAATTGTTAGCTTGACAAACAGCATTTCCCGTTGTTTACATCCTTGTTTACGTGTTTACGTCCTTGCTACAACATACCGTTAATGGTAGAAACTGCCTGTAGTTGATTAATTTTGCCAAATAAAAATACTTACAGGTTGTGACTCACAATCCACAGCTTCGTCGGTTGGAGGAGTTTTAACCGAATCCAGCACTGAACTGGGAGAGCTATATATGTTGTTATATTCCTCTGGAACATCACTGGAATTAAATTGTAAGCACTTCCCTCTTTGTGTCGTGTCCTTTGGAAGCCCAAACAGAACAAGCTCTGTGGAAACAGCAGCGTTTGGACGGCAGTTTAGCTTCCTCTGCTATAACATTACAGCACCTTTGGCCACACCTTTTCACCATGCAGGGTGTATGTGTGTGGTCAATGCCTTTGTGATCTCACTAGCCCAGATGTATTTTTTTGTTGTCCCCAAACTTCGTTCGCTGTAGGCTTTGCTAAGCTAAATCTGTAAAAGCCAATGTCTCCCTTTGCATTGAACTTTAAGCATTTTACATTCAAAGATGCTCTTCATGTTCACCAAGTTACATTACACATCAACTAAAGTTTCAAATATGATGTCGTAATGGACCACCCTTTTAATATAACTTAATTCATGTTAGTACTCTTAGGCCAGGGGTGTCCACACTCGGTCCTGGAGGGCCAGTGTCCGGGAGAGTTTAGCTCCAACCCTAATCAAACACACCTGAACCAGCTAATGAAGCTCTGACTAGATATACTAGAAACCTCATGGCTGGTGTGTTGAAGCAAGTTGGAGCTAAACTCTCCAGGACACCGGCTCTCCAGGACTGAGTTTGGACACCCCTGAACTTGCAATCTTTATCTCAATGGACAGTGAGTTAACTTGACTAATAACACACAAAAACAAATACATTACTTTACATGCTTTCATTAATCTGTATATACAGCATGTATAGCTCTGGGCTCAGAAAGTTCTCAAAATATAATTTATCCTTCTTTTTATTTATTCATTTATTATTATTATTATTATTTTTTTTTATGAAATGAAGGTGTAGGTAAGTCAGGGTTGTTCAATTAGTTTGTCATGGGGGCCAGTTCATAAAGAGCATCCCAATTGAGGGGCCGGGGAGATATGACTTGCAATATAAGTGATGACACAACAGCAATATAAGAGCCCACATCCTGTATTTTTGCTCCTTGAAACAACCATGTTGGCTTTTTCTACATTAAAACATTAATATGCTGTATTCTGAAACTATATAACATCACTGCATTGTACAATGTGGCTTTTTTTACAAACATATTCAAATGTTGTATTTCAGAGCACAACAAAATCAGTGTAATGCTCAAGTAGGCTTCTTCTACATTCAGACACATTCAGATGTTGTTTTAAAATGCATAACAACTAGGAATGCAACGATTATAGATTTTGGTTGTACGATTAGAGTCTGAAGAATAATCATGGTTTCACAGTTATGATTATGATGCATTTATTAAATTCAAAACACTTCTAGTTTAGAAAAATCACAAGAAAACTATTTTAAAGTGTTGTTTATTGCTGCTCAGTAACCAAATACAGCACAAAATATGAATAAAAGACAAACAATAGTCAATTTCACTCTTTAGACTTAAAAATAAATGAAAAAGATTTTGATTTAAAAATGAGTGACGATTTTACAATGATAATAAATGACAGAGCAATGAGAAAAAACAAAACAAAAATAAGAATAAATAAAAAAATTGTATTTGTCTAATGTTAATTTAAGCTATATATTAGCTAAGAATTAAAAACAACTGTTGTTATTATCTGCGTTCATACATAATTTTATCATAAACGTATCTTTGGTTTACATTGCACTGAAGGCCACTACAGCGTGAGATAGTTTCTACTGTGTGCGCCTGGAGGTCCGCTTGCGAGCCATGCGCGCATCGCACCCAATATGCGCACATCTTCATTAGAAATAATGAACTAGCGTGTGGAATAGACACAATACTGTATGTGAACGGCCTGCTGCTATAGTTAATCCAGTGTGTGTGCGTATTAGCCTCAGTATAAGCTCGGAACTTTAAAATAGCCTACAGTTGGCATAACTGTTAGTTGCAGCAGCTTTGTTCAGTGCAAAAAAATGTGAAAAATAAATCTTCAACGTCCAAAGACATCTTACCTAAACTACACTAACTATCCACTTAACTAAAAATACACTGGTTGACGCTAACCCCCATCCCTAGTGTAGCTCTAGATAGTTGAACTCCTATGTGTTGAAATGTATGTCAAGTGACCTACTTACCTACCAGTCTTTCTACCAAACCTCTGTAGGGAAAAATGATAAATGAATGATTACACAGGTAAGAACAGACTAAACCAAAATGACAACACAGTGTAAATGAAGGTGAAGACAGACAATATATGACAACAAAACTGAACAAAATGGGGATATAAACACAGAATCGAGTGAGCAAGCAAACAAGAACAGAAACCAATAACAAATCGAGCCAACAAAGACTGCCAAACTGCTGGCAGACAAAAAAATAATTAATAAAAAATAAATATATACATATTAGGGCTTGTATAGACTAGTCGAGCGATCGACTACTTCAACCACTAGTCGGCGCTCTCAGAAACAATTGACTACTCGAGCGTGCATTTATAAATGACATCAAAACAACAAACGTATTCAACAAACACCACGATCCAAGGTTAAAGCTTCCAACTACAACTGAGGATTAAATTCAAGATTATTTACATTATCAACATAAACACTAACACCACAGGGAATCCTCTCGAAGTGTAATGAACATCGGTTTCCTCTACTATCCAAGCAAGCGAAGTCTTTTTTTGCTATCCTTGCCACCAGCTCACGAAGTGAAAGAATTTTTCTTTGGCCGGCAACACTGTAACAAGGCAAAGAGCAAGCCTGCATCCCTCTTACAAGGATGCGCTTGTACAAACCAGCGATCCACCATCCAAAGACTGTGGCTAGAGGATGAGAGCCGATGAAATAAGATTCTATTACTTATTTCTGTCAAAAACAATATAAAATGATTAAATTGCAAGACGTGCTTTTTATTCATAGTTTTTTTTATTTTTCTATGACTTTAAAATATGAAATACATTTTCCCATAGGCTACATTATGTCTGCATGTTAAAATATCATGCAATCATTTGTTTATTGTGTCTATGAATATTTTATTTATTATTTTAATATATATTTTATTTAGTTAAATAATTTATTTATAAATTGTTTATTTATTATATATTTTACGTTTGGCTGTATAGGCTATTGACACTTGTTGAACTGTTTCTTTTCTGAACCAAAATAATTTCCATTCCTGTTATCACTGCTGGAAACTTAAATATTAAAGTTTTTTTTTTTTTTTAAATCAGACTACTTGTTGTATAAGCCTATTACTTGCGCGCACATGGAAGTTTGCATAATCTTCGGGCAGGTTGAAGTAATATATTTGTTCATTTTGTTATTTTAATAACTGTTGAAACGTAGCAGAAATTAAATGATTGAATGAGATTTAGCCGCAGAGTAATTTTACTAATCTGTTAATTTGTTTTATGAATACTGCTATATGAATATGAGTTGCAAGACACATTATAGGTGTCGGGTGTGGCTACTTTTACTTTCTATAGCCTACATTAAATGTATAAATAAAATGTAATGATAACCATACAGCTTTTTTCTTTTTTTCGTTAGTGTTATTAATATATTATTTATTTATTATTTATTTCGTTGCGGGTCAGCTGTATTGTTGACGAGAAATATTTTTGTCTTTCTGAACTGGTTTAAGCTCACTTAGTTCTTATAACTGCTGAAAAACATGTTAAATAATAAAGTTACTGTAATAACTTATTAAAGTATTGCAGGATGAACATGACTTCGCTTTGCATATACAGGAAGCTTATGACGCAGGTGTTAAATTACAATGTTGCGTGCAGCTTTTTATTTTTATATTACTCTGTAACTTAAAGTAATATCAAGTTTTGTCAATTTATGTTAGGCCTATGAAATTGATGCATTCGGCTATGAGTTAATAAAACGTGTAATGAGAAGGATTTCTTTGTGTCTTTTTAACTAGTGGCTCAAACCACGGAGTACTAACTCGAGTATTGTTTTGAAAAGAAATCGATTAGCAGAATCCAGTTGTCGTGCAAGCCCTGAGACTGGGACCAAGTTGTTACTGAGGAACCAATTAGCATAATGCAGTGTCAGGATTGGTTGCATCAAGTGGAGGTGAACCAGCCAATCCGTAACAGCAGGAGGCAAAAACAAAGAAGTGAACACTGTGGATAGAAAGAAAAAACAAAATGAGACTCATAATACAAACATAAAATAACCAATATGTGCTGGTACGTAACACCAGCATAAAAGCAGATTCAAAGGCAAGACTAATGTTCTATGCTAATGTGGGAGAGGTCACTAATGGGCGGGGCTTTCTTCATCTGATGACACGTACAATGGAAGAATGTCAATCAATGCATTTCTGCAAACTGTTTTTTTAATGTGTGATTATAAAAAAAATGAATGCATTTTTACCATTAGAAGCTGGTTATATTCACAGACTGTTGCCACACAGCTGTGTTGAAAACCCTTATAAAAGGGATTTTTTCATAATAGGTCCCCTTTAAATCCCATAATCTGCAATAAATTATGTTTTCCATTGAATTCCCATGCTTTAAATCTATTTCTCCATGTGTTTCTTTGCACTCCTTGAGATAGTAACTTATTTAATTTAAGGTTTTTAATAGAGTTCAGTGTTTGTTTTACCTCCTGCCTTCAGGACGAAATTAATTGGAGGCGATAAATGCAGCGTCCGGGCCTGATAATCTGTATGAAGATTAAGAGGAATGATTTTATTCACTCACAGGGGTCAACGGTTATTTACTCACTGGACGCTCTGTAACAGGGGTTTTCTTCATTATTTCAGCTCAGAGATCAAAATTAAAGATGTGGACCTTTAATTACTTGGTTAAGTCGTGGTGAGTCCATTAGTTTCCCTCCAAGGGCACTTGTACTATATAGACTTATCAACCTTTAGCGCAAAGCTGTGGTTTCCAATAAAGCCAAAATAAATGTTCTTTGTTTCGCATCTTTGGAGGTGGTTTTAGCTTAAAACACGTCTACACATGATCAGGATTTTATATAATAATCTTTTGGCTAAATATACTTACTTACTACTTACTATACTTCCCAAATATTTTAATTTAGGTATCATATATATAGTCACCGTGATTTGTAGTGATTTTATTGTGGGTAATAGTACTGTATTTAGTTTTGGGATTGACTTACTGTACATTATCTATAGTATTACTTGCACTGTAACAATACTGTAGGTTCCATACAATCGATTGGTGTTGGGACCACTTGAAGGAACTAAGTCAACGTATTAGTTTTTATACATTTAAGAGGATTAAAACCTAAAACAATTAAGGTGTCCCCCTCAAAAATAGACGTACTTTCTTTAAATACGTTTTTTTATGTGTGAATGTCTCATTCATAGATACAGTTGAAGACAAAATGATTTAATTATTATTTAAATTGTAATAATTGTTTTTTTTTCGAATATTTCCCAAGTGATGTTCAACAGAGGTATATTTTTTTAACATTTTAAACATATTTTTGTTAACTAATTTCTTATGTCTTTGCCATGATGACAGTACATCATTTTTTACTTGTCATTTCAAGACACTAATGTGCAATTTAAAGACATAAACTAATTTAATTAGGTTAATCATTAGTCAGGTTTGTTCTGTAGCTAAAAAATGTTTCTTAATAATTTATTATTATATTTTTATTTGATTCCAGCTTAACTAAATGAAGTAACATATCCCACGGAAGAAAACTGTCATAGGAATTAAGAAAATGTCCATATTCTGTTAAACATCACTTGGGAAATCTTTTTTTTACCTTCAACTGTGTTTAAGATTCTATTTTTGAGAGCAACGACTGCATCTGAAGTCCAACAGATTAATAGAATCTTGGCCCAACCTACTGTGCATTTTCTCCTTTTTGATAATTTTCTTTCAAATCTGATAATCTGCAACACTCGGCTGTACATCACAAGAAGAAAAGATCTGCCGTTACTTCCACTTCAAAGCTTCAAAAGATATTTACCCATAAATGAAAATGTCCTCAACCTCAGGCTGTTCTGACATTGAAGGATTTTTCCCCCTTTCTGTTTGATATGAATCATTTACATGCATAGAGAAAAAATATATTAATTGGAACATAAAGGCTACTGTCAACTGCATGGTTTCCACATACTGTATCATTCATTCATTTTCTTTTCGGCTTAGTCCCTTTATTAATCTGGGGTTGCCACAGCGGAATGAACCGCCAACTTATCCAGCATATGTTTTACAAAGCGGATGCCCTTCCAGCTGTAACCCATCAAAACGCTCAAAACAGTGGAGATGATAGTGGACTTCAGGAGAAACCCCCCTGCTCTCCCCCCACTGAGCATCATGAACAGCACTGTGGCTGCAGTGGAGTCATTCAGATTCCTTGGCACCACCATCTCTCAGGACCTGAAGTGGGACACTCACATTGACTCCATTGTCAAAAAAGCTCAACAAAGGCTGTACTTTCTTCGTCAGCTGAGTAAGTTCAACCTCCCAAAGGAGCTTGAATCAGTCATCTGCACTTCAATAACTGTCTGGTTTAGCTCAGCTACCAAATCTGACCTTCGAAGAATACGTCGAATAGTTCGCACTGCTGAGCGAATCATTGGTACAACCCTCCCTACTCTCCAAGAACTGTACTTATCCAGAGCGAGCAGAAGGGCTGCCAAAATCACTCTGGACCCCTCACACCCAGCACACCGCCTCTTTGAACTGTTACCTTCTGGTCGTCGCTACAGAGCACTGCGCACCAGAACAGCCTGACACGCAATCCATCTCATGAACACTTGATGATAACAATCATGGAACCAACATCACTACTTGCAATACACTTTTTACACACACATACACTTATTAAACAACACACTTTACTTGCCAATTTGCACTTAACAGCTGCACATATAACGCTGTATATAGTAATACACCTGTACACAGGGGCACCGCTAAGGGGGGGAAAGTTAGGACGATTCCAAGGGCCCATGCACTCTAGGGGCCCATGCACAGAGATCTGCTTTATAATTAATAACAGAACTATAATGTAATATAAATTATGAATGTATCTCTAAATTACAATTAAAACAATTTATTAGAAATAGAAAAATAAAAATACGGCTTATATCTGCCCCTCGTGTCTATCACATCTGTCACTGTCAAATTGCACCCCCCCCTCCTTTCACTGTATGGTTCAGTCCGTCAGTAGCGGGAAGAGAGTTGACGCTTTGTTGAGTGCAATTGTCAGGGAAGCTGTCTCCTCGAGGTTAACAATAGCTGCGTGCCAAATTGCATACTTATGCAATATTTTATGCCATATTGTAGTATAAATAGTGTAAGTAGTGCGTTCACACTAAAAACTCTACAAATAATAAGAGCACATTAATTACCCGCATTGATGCACTCATTCCACCGCTAATATGAAGTGTGTAATGATGGACACTTCACACACTCAACGACCTTTGTGCACGTAATGGAAGGGGCGGAGCTATCAGCCGCACATGTTGGATAACTTTATTTTGTATTGTGAAAGCAGTATTCTCCTGTGAGAGTGATTATAGCGTCTCCTGATGGTGAATACGGTTATACTCATGCCAGGTATTAATTGGTATTTTGGTCATTTATTTCATTAGCTGCATCCCAAATGACACACTATACACTAAATTAATGAAACACAAAATTATATTACAATTAGACCCATAAATAAGAAATGTTCTTTTGTTTAAACCGACCATTACTTAAATGGCAAAACCCTGGCCTTCTTGCCGGCAAAATCCTCAATCAAAAAAATTAAACAAATTTATATTTACAAGTGCAAAATCCAGCACACTGCAAACCAAATAAACATAACATAAATACATTTGAAACGGTCTGTTGATTAACCTGACAGTAAGTTAAATTCCAAGTGCCAAATACCTTGCAAAATCCTCAATCAAAATACATTGCACATTGTATGAGACACTACTGCAGTACAGTTATTTAAATAGTGACACATTGGTGTTTTGTGTGTTTAGAAATGTACAATTTTCAGTGAATATTTGATTACTGTTCCTTTTTTGTACTACATTTACATTTGAAGCTACAGTCATGGCTGTTGTCTTACTAAATACTGATAAGTAGTGGACAAAATCAATAATAAAATGCATAGGTCAGTATAAATACATTGCAGACAAAGAGTTTGGATAGCTAGCCTGGTAGTAGGGGGCCCATCCTCATATTTTTTCATGGGGCCCAAAATTGCTAGTGGCGCCCCTGCCTGTACATACACTTGTCAATTTGTATATTTGCATTTAACACTTACTTCTATTTTTTGAATATATTTATTATCTGTTTTTTGTCCTGTCTCTGTAATTCTGTTGTACTTTAGCAGCTCTGTCACGAAAACAAATTTTTGTGAATATACCTGGCAATAAAGCTCTTTCTGATTCTGATTCTGATCACTGGGAAACAACCACACACACTCAATCACACACATACACTATGGCCAATTTTAGCTTACCCAATTTACCTGTACTGCATGTCTTTGGACTGTGAGGGAAACCGGAGCACCTGGAGGAAACCCACGCAACCACAGGGATAACATCCAAACTCCACACAGAAATGGCAACTGATCCAGTCGAGGCTCAAACCATTGACTTGCTTGCTGTGAGGCGATCGTGCTACCCACTGCACCACTACATCGGCGACATTGAGATGAAATGTTAAATTTTACGTTGTTGAAAAAGAAATGAAAATTTAAAAATGTATACATTAAATGTGAAAGATATTTATTTGTTTAAATATAGTCAGTGAAAGACTTCAGTCTTTATTAAACTCATTTGCTTATTGTCTGTTTTCTTTTGAAGTCTTTAAATTTAATATTAAGCCCTGAAGGGCAAATACATAATTTAATTCATGGGGCGTATAATTAAATAAATATAATTCAATAATTCATATAAAGCATAATTTTTTATAAATATTAACATATTAATTAGATACAATTAAGATCTGCACTGGAAAAAATATTTAGCCCAGCCTTGTATGTTAATTTGAACAAGAAATAATATCCATCCTAAAACATGAAATAAATGTTATAGAAAGCAAAAATGTAACTTTCTCAAACATCAACATATTGTTACAACACCAACTATGTTTTGATTGTATTTCTTGAAAAGTAATGCTTAAATGAATGATCTGCCAGAAAAAAATCTTATAATTCCAAGCGGAAAATGACTTTTCAGAATTAAAAGGTTTTATCTGCATTTACCGTGTTTTTTACTCCAATTTGCAAATGTAAGAGAACTTTGATAATTTACACGTAGAGTACATTTAGGGTCTCTGTCATGTTAATGTGTGAAAGAGAACTGTTACACACATATTGTTTGCTATATGGAATCCAAAACTTTGAAGTTCAATATTTCAAAATCATGTAGAACGCAGATAGAACCTTATAATTCTAAGGTGACGATATATATGTATCTGCACAATAAGGCTTTAGAAGAGAAATTACAACTGATCAAATCGCTATTAACTGGTAAGTGACTTTCTAAGCCGATCTCTCTGTTTTGTATGTTGTAGTGCTGTATTTATACCATAGTAATTGTAATGTATTGAGTGTGGGATTTATATCAGGAATAAAAGTAATAATAATAATTCCTTACATTTATATAGCGCTTTTCTAGATACTATAAGTGCTTTATACAATGGGGGGATCTCCTCATCCACCACCAGTGTGCAGCGTGCAACCTAGCTTTCCCATGTGGTCTCCCATCCAGGGACTGACCCGACACAGCCCTGCTTGGCTTCAGTGGGTGACCATGTGAGAGTTGCAGAGAGCTAGCTGCAGGCTAATGTATGTAATTTGTGTTGGCCACTCTTTGTAGAGTCTCCTGTTTTCGTTCTTTTTTTTGTAGAGTCTTCCTGTTTTCTAGTCCTGCAGACTAGTTCAATAAACAGAAAGAAGAAATGTGTTTAGCGCTTTTCCTTTTCGCAAGCACAATGGTGATCTGCTAGTGTTTACTTTGCTTTGGCTTTTTCAGGGATAAATATTGTTATATCCAGATTGCAACAGAATAATACTGGGAAATCTCTGTAGATTGATGGCATTTCATGTCGTTCAGCCTTATAAAATGTGAGCAAAATCACCAGTTTTGTCATCACTTTAGACATTACGCTAGAGAATCATTCAAACACTAGCTCTAAAGTAAAGGGTTTTTAGACTCTCCGTGTTTGATTTTCCATTTTTTTTTATTCACAATTGTGCTGTTGAACAGATATATATCGTCCCTGGTGGGACACAACGCACGCCTCCCACCATTGCAGATATACAGCCATATCACACTGCTACGAGTGTGATATTGCTTATTTATACTGTATATCTATCTATCTGTCCGTCCGTCCGTCCGTCTATATTTATATAGTCGCAGGTGCGAGATCACACGGACACAGAGAGGCAGTGAAAATCCCATAGGGGTGTTTATTTAGCGAGCGGAGCAAGGAAAAGGTGCGCTGGGATGTGCAGGGCGGTGAATTCTGTGTCCAAAGAGGTCTGGTGATCTCCTGCAGTGAAGTGCCGATCAGGGTACCCAGTGGAAGAGGGAGAAGTCAGTATGGTTATCGACTGCGTGTGTTAAATACCCCTCTTCCAATGAGCAGCAGCTGTTCCTGATCAGCATGTGATGAGTCATGATTACGGAGAAGGAGACGTTTCCATAAGGCCGCATTGGCAGGTCTGCCACAATTTTATATATATATATATGCAATATATATATATGCAATCAGTGGTGTAAATGTAACTAATTATAAATACTCAAACTACTGTAATTGAGTAGTTTTTCTCAGGATTTGTAAGTTACTGAGTAGTTTTAAAAATGTGTAGTTTTAATTCCCTTGAGTACATTTTTTGTGCAGTATTGGTACTTTTACTCCACTACTTTTTTCTTTCTTGTCTATGGTCATTGTCTAAAGTAGAAAAATCAGTCCTGTGATTCCTGTCCAATTAAATCACACATAGAAAGTAAATTGCATCATACTGAACAACCTCAAGACATGGGTGCTTTATAAATGCAGCAAAGCTTTTGGAAACATTAAAAATGTCCAAGAAGGTGTCCAAAATCTTTACGTGCAATGATCCAGAGACTGTTTATAGACTGCATGTCACTAAAAATTATAGATGTCAACTGTATGATGACTGAAATCACCAAACAATCTTCACCAAACAATCACCTTAAACAATCACTAAATGGAACGAATGAAGAATGGAAGAAAGGTCCAAATAAAAGGAAGGACCTAACAAGGAATGGAAGGAAGGATCGAAGAACCAAAAAAATGAAGGAAGGATTCAAGGAAGGACTAAACAAACTAAGGAAGGAAAGAAGGAACAAACGAACGAATGAACAAAGGACCTAATGAAGGAAGGAACAAAAATATGGACAAAAGAATGAGCAAACAAATGAAGGGAGGAAAGAAGGAAGGACCTTATGAAAAGTCACTTGCAAAGTCCTATAGATATATTTTCGGCAATATGCAAAAACACTTATGCAAAAATGCCTTTAAACCAAAAATCATTAGAATATTAGGTCACACTTTATTTTGATGGTCCTTTTGTTTAATTTAAATTACGTTGCAACTAATTTCATGATTAGTAAAGTACAAAGCTAAGGATTTTTAACCCTCAGATTCCAGATGTTTGAACAGTTGTATCTCGACCTAAATATGAAAGGTTAAATCAATGAAACCTCCGGTCGCAAATAATAAAATAATACATTAAGAAATAAGTCATGCCAAGACCAGATGCTTCCACGATATTTATATATTTAAATAAAATCTGTAACATATTAACAAGAACATACAAATATAACTTATATTAGAACTTGCTATAATAAAGTAGATTTGTCATAATTATGATATTTTGATTACAAAAACCAATACATAGCATCACAGTTTAATATCATAGACTCTATAATAGTGAAATGCAAAGGAAGTATAATACAGTGGTAGCGTTGGAGCCTGACACAGTAAAGCTTTGCAGGTGCCAGGTCTCGTATCCTTCAAAACAGTCTTTTTCACACTCTTGAATAAATAAAAGCAAACGTGGCGGCTTGAATCAATGTCACATCGACTGCACACAACAGGGCTAATCTGTCCTCGTGTTATTCAACAGTTGAAGCATGCTTGCCATGAAGTAGGCAACATTCGCGCAGCAGACGAGTTTTCAAAGATGTATATTTCCAAATCATGTAACCAGTCCATCCTTTAAGGCTTAAAAACAGAGGGAGTGGAGAGTTTGGGAGTGGAGTGCTGCGACGCTTTGGCTCATTGGACGTTCCTTTAAATAGGATGAGACATTTCATTACTCTGACACTCTCTCTTGTCAGTCTTGATAATACCATGTGCGGTGGCTCTCCTGAAGCACCTCATGACCCTGTTGTTGTTCCCTTTTCTTGCAGGCTGAATGGTCTCTGCATTAAAATGGTCCCGTAAAACTTTAGTATTCGAAAATTTCGCTTCATCGTCTCAGAACTTTGGAGTTTGCGCACCAATGAAGTCTTTACTGTGCTTTGGAGTCTTTTGTTTTGTGTCTTAAAGAGTCTCTTATTGCCATCAACGCTGATGAAACCAGATGTCCTCCTACTTTATGATGCCATTCTGGTGTTCGGCCCCTGATAAAAGAGAAAATAGCAAAAATTCAGTATTCATGTTTATACTGTTTCACACAATAATCAGAATCCCCTAAAGTATGGCTCCAAAATGAAAAGTTGTTAGTAATATACTTAACCCCCAGCCAGGGCCGGCCCTGTACATTTGGGGGCCCTAAGCAGAATAATTTTGGGGCCCTACCTTGCTCTAAATATTGCCATTGCAAACCAGCCCACAATGATTCTATTGCTTATTAAATACAGTCAATGAAACAGAAAAGTAAAGATTTCCTCTAATTGTCTGAATGATTTGCACCACTATTTTTGTCAACTACCATCTTTATTAAAGGGAGCAGTGATTCCTACTTTGCATCCTTCTGGAGTGTTTAACACATATTCTGTTAATTTAGCAAACAGATCGAAGATTCTATAAAAGATGGTTGAGTTATTTATTTTAATTTATTTTTTGTTATTTTTATTTATAAATTCCAAAAGCGAAAACCTTGCGATGAAATGACACTGAAAAATAATTAATTAAATGCATTACTTAGTAGTAAAATATGCATTCTGAACTCATTAAAAACTCAATAGTAACAATAAATTAATGTTAATGCACAGATTGATCCATAAATAATAAATAATTCATTTAAAAAGGTAGGGGACAAATACTGGGTTAAGGGTAATAGCCAAACACAAACTTTATTATTCCCTTATTCTGTCTCCTTCCCTGTTTTTACATTTGAAATGCAGGGTCCAGAGCTTATATTAAACTATGATTAATTCAATCAGGACATACCTTTTATAAACATGTCCCAGGAAAAAATATTACCAGTGTTGAAAATGTGTTATTGAGAGACACTTCAGTATTGCATTACAGTAAAATGTGTTTTAGACTAAAAGTACGGGTCTGTAAAACCAGGACAAAATAAAATATTTCATACAAGTACAGTAGACGACGTTTATTAATCTGTAATTGACTATTTTAGATAAATATGCTTTAAGATTGTCTTTATCATCATCATTAGCGCTTTAAAGCGATTCTAAAAATAATTCGGTGCTTGTCTCCTCTCGTCGTCATTTTTCCCTTCAGTTTTTCTCTATGCCTGAAGAATAGAGTTAGTTTGTTTCATTTTCGCGGTCCAATTTGCTAAATAAATCAGGTATATAAATGGGGAAAGCAATGAGGCAAAGGCCATGGTGGGTTGTGGGGGGCCCCCTAGTGGCCTCGGGGCCCTAAGCAGCCGGTTAGTTCACTTATAGGGAGGGCCGGCTATGCCCCCAGCCATCTAATACTATGTACTCATTTTGAGGCGGGAACTGGTGGACGTGGAACAACTTTAATAATAAATTAAACACAACAACAGTTTCCATCTGGAGCTCCTTCGCGGGACTCCACTCCCTCCATCGGGCTCGTGCGGCTCTAACCTCCACCCACACTTGTCAGCGCGATCAAGCCGACCTTGCGCTACGTGTTGTTTTGACGTGTAGTTACATTTTTTGAGATGTGCGCATCAGCGTTAGCGATGACCACGGTGACCAATTCTCCGGCAGGTTGCGCTGGAGAATACGCATGCGCTTGATGCAGAAGTATACATCAGCCTTCAGAGCACTGACAGTCAGTGCTCGTACAGCAGGCTCTCCCACCTGCAGCTTGAGAGCAGATCACTCCTGTGCGTATCGACGGCAAATTATTTAGCACTGGCAGTAAGATGTATTTCCATTGTACAGTCAAACCGATCTGCTTCTCCTTTATTTTAACAATTTAATTTGACCGTTTCTTCTCTTCTTGTTCACAATCACAGATATTTTAGTGACAGTTTCGGAACTTATCTAAGTTTATTACGTCTGAGAGATTACTGCAAAATGAACTACACAGCTATATTGATATAGTGTATTCAAGCAGCAATTCATTTTGTTAAACTGATATGCTTAAAGAGCCCATATTATGGGTTTTTGAAAATGAGCTTGCATGTAGTGTGTACCACAGCTCTAAGTGAAGTGAAATGTCCAGCTAAGGCTTAAATCTGAAAGTGCAAAGTGTTTAAAACTATTGATTCATCTATAAAAGAGTCGACTCATCGTTCTTCAAATGAATTGTTGTTATAACGAGTCTTTAGCCGTTTCGGCATGACGTGAACACGAAACATAAGCCCCGCCCACTAGCTGCGCACGCAGACCGCTGGAAAGTTGAAACTCCCCGGCCCCGCCCACAGACAGGAAGAGAAAGTGGAAGATGACAAGCACTATCGCATTCAGGTTAAATCATGTTACGTCGTGGACGCAGTGCTCTGAAGTGTGAGGGGAAACTTGTGCTCTTTTCCCTTCCTAAAGATAAAGCTGTGAGAGTCAGTGCGTGGGGCATTTTTGCAAAAATAAACCTCGGCATTAGCCCAGCTTTGTGCTGTGTTCCCTCTGAGGAGTGCTTCTAAAATCTACACTATTACAACGGGGGATTTGCCGCCGGCCGTCGTTAACGGAAGGAGCATGGGGAGCACCGGGACGTTTCCCAGTGGCCTGACGGCTGATCTGCCCTGCCACCGTGAATCTGGCGTGCACCCTCTATCGAACCTCTCCTTCTTTCCCCATTTCAAGGTAAGTGTGATTAAAACTGTTGCCTCGCTGTTTTCTCTAGCTTGCAAATTATGTATTTAATTGTGATTTGAAAACGCGACGCGTGTCGCTTTGTTTATGGATTAAAATGCGTTTGTGAGCTCGTATCCCTTTGTTGTTTGTCGTTGCTATGGCCACCATGGGCTGTTCCTACTCACGCGCGGCGGTCATACATCATAATGGGTCAGCTTTTGCTGCTGTGTGCATTAATACTGAATGTCTGTCGCTGTTTTTTTAGTTATGGTTAACAATAGAGTAATATGCTGGGAGTTTGGGGAGGTTGAGTTCGGGAGTGAGCTGTCTTAACTCCTGTGAAGCGTGTTTCGGGCGCTGCGATCGGACCAATGTTGGCGACCCGGGGGTTTCACAGACCGTACCAAAACGCTGAGGACCGGGGGGTGGTTTTCCGGGAGAAATAACAAATCGGAAGGGTATCGTTAGATGGGTCTGAAATACGGGCTACTCCTGGGAAAAACGGGAGTGTTGGCAGGTATGCTCACGTATTCACTATGCTGTGATGGGCATTCTCTCGCACTGAGCGCTGTCGACCAATCGCAACAGACTGGGTCATCGACTCATCTGTCCAATCAGCGCAGTTTAGCATCGCGCTAAGGAGTTGTTTGGTAACAAATGAATCGCTGAACGATTCATATGGGAGTCGCTGGGATAATGAGGTAAAAATAAATGCAGATTATAAGACAATGAATCTGTTTTTTGACCTTGCATGCATATCAGCCTGTTGATGAAGACCCCCAAAACCAAAATATGACCTTTTTTAATGTACAATATGGGCTCTTTAAATAAAGTGTAGTGCAAATATAAATACCCCTTTAATAACCATAGGCTGTTAAACAAACAGAAACGGTTGACACGTGAATGACGTCAGTAATATGCAAACAGACGTATGATAAAATCTAGAAACTTTTAGAGACTTTTCGGGCAGAGCTTAGTGCCTTTTCATTGAAAATAGTTGGCAACAGTATGTGCGCATGCGGTATGAAAGCTCTAATCTCTTAACATGGACGCCGAAAAACAAACTGTCGGTTTACTGTAAAAGTCCAGTGCATTTTGAAAAAAAAAAACTGAAAGAGATTTACTGCTTAAAATTGTCGTGTATTTCTAAACCCATAGAGTCGCATTGTAAAAGCCTTCTTACCTAATTGAAAACACAGATTCATGTCCCCAACTGACCAGTCAATATACAGCAAAATGCAGTTTACTTTGTTTTGACAGGACAAATACATGATACAGTCTGAAAAAAAAATATTGTCTCCATTTTCCTGCACTCTCAAATGTGCCAGCTAGACAAGTCTTAGCCGGTGGAGGTATTATAGTTTGTCTCAATGATTGTGCTGCATGTTTGCGCTGTCACAACACATCCCTGATAACACATCTCAATTTTCGATGACAACGGGTTTCTGTATTACAGCCCCGTGTTTCATTGATTCAGCCCTAAAATATGAATCTGTAGGGGCTCTTGTAGACCAGCAGTGGCTTGCAGGGAACAAATTGATTGTAAAATAAACTAAATCTTTGAGCCAAAGCAACTCTTTCTCCAATAAACTCTCATTTTTAGCCTCTGTTGTTGATTTTATTTGAGATACACGTATCATGCTGGACCCGAGCAGCTTTATTAGAACAAAGAGGAATTTTAGCTTGCAGCTTTAATTATTTTTGTTAAACATATATATTGTTGTAACAATGTACTTTTGAGGCTTTTTTTAGGTGAGAGTGTAGTTGTTTAGTTTGCAACTATACAGTTTATTTTTAAGGATAGTCCTTATTTTAAATAA
>CAIGQQ010030107.1:0-12500 GCA_903798035.1 Danio albolineatus | reverse complement strand
AAGAAGCGCAGGGAGGAAGAGCAGGTAGGAAGTGCAGAGAGGAAGCACAGGGAAGGAAGCGCAGGGAGAAATCAGAGGGAGGAAGCGCAGGGAGGAAACGCAGGGAGAAAGTGCATGAAGGAAGAGCAGGAAGGAAGCGCAAGGAGGAGGAGTAGAGGGAAGGAAGCACAGGGAGGAAGCACAGGGAGGAGGAGCAGGGAAGGAAGCGCAGGGAGGAGTAGGGAAGGAAGCGCAAGGAGGAAGCACAGGGAGGAGGAGCAGGGAATGAAGCGCAGGGAATGAAGCGCAGGGAGGAAGGGCAGGGAGGAAGCGCAGGGAGGAGGAGCAGGGAAGGAAGCGGAGGGAAGAAGCGCAGGGAGGAGGAGCAGGGAAGGAATCGCAGGGAAGGAAACGCAGGGAGGAGGAGTATGGAAGGAAGCGCAGGGAAGGAAGCGCAGGGAAGGAAGCGCAGGGAAGAAAGCGCAGGGAAGGAAGCGCAGGGAAGGAAGTGCAGGGAGGAAGCGCAGGGAAGGAAGCGCAGGGAGGAAGCGCAGGGAAGGAAGTGCAGAGAAGATGAGCAGGGAGGAAGCGCAGTGAGCAATCAGACCAAGGAAGCGCAGGGAGGAAGCGCAATAAAGCAGTGCAGGGAGGAAGTGCAGGGAGGAAGTGCAGGGAGGGCAGTGATGAACAGCAGTGAGGAAGTGCAGTAAGGAAGGGAACAGAGAGAGCGAGTCTGACCTGAGGTGGACGCCGAGGCCTCTGTGTTTGCCGGAGCACTCCAGACAGATCCAGATCCCATAGGTCACACTGACCCACTGCGGGTTAAACGCTCCACACTCGAAGCACACCTGAACACACACACACACACGTTAAACACCCACTGAGGCAGCGGAACAGAAGCAGGAGAGATGGAGAAGAGCTCACGTTGTTCTCGTCTTCGGTCCGCACCTCCTTCAGCACACGCCTGGTCCTGGGACTCGCCATCAGACCTCACACACAGAGAACAGCACACTTACACACCGAACAGCACTGCGCACACCTACACACACACCTACACTACACCGCTGCTGAACGCTGCGCTCCGATTGGCTGGTGGTTTGGGTACTGTCAGGTAAAGGCTCAGCTGAAGTAGTTCCGGCAGGTTTAGGATGAGGGATTAGAGAATAACACACACTCTACATCAGGAGCCCCCGCTGGGCATGACTCTGAAGATGACACAAGCGCTCCAGATCATCACAGCTGCGGTGTACAAACGTTATGACATGTAATTTCTGTTATATTGGAGTTATTATCGATATTGTCCATCTCACACACACACAACAGGCGTCAGTTACTCGCACATAGTGTTTCAGTGGTTAACACATGGTGAAGCTGAGTGCTCCAGCACACACACCTGTCAACCCTCCCGTTTTTCCCAGGATTCTCCCGTATTTTACAGCTCTATCCCGCTATCATCCCGTAAAGGTGTTTTCCCGTATTTTCAGTCTTTCTCTGAAGGGTGGCGATAAACATTAAAGAGCCGATCCTCCCTATACGCAACACATACCGCCGCACCACCAGGGGGCGCCCCTTGCTCTTAAATGGGAGTCAGTTCTGTGCTTTCGCTTTATTTAGGCATGAAACACTTTGAAATAAATATAAAAACGGCGGGATTCCCTTTCCTTTTCATTACAGGTGCCGTCGCTCCTCCTGTGCAATCCTCAGTACAGTCATAAAGCGGTGCGTGACTGTCAGACGCGCTCCATAGTGAGAAACACACGCTGTTTCCCAAACCCATTCTGTACACGCGATCTGAAGGGAAAGTCTGGGTTTAGGGTGCGTGCTTGAACTGATATATACACATAATTAATAATAATAACAGCTAAAGATGGCCATCTTGGTTGGGTTTTTATACAAACACAACTAATTTGTCCTAAATGAGCATTAAAAAGTTAGGACAGCAGTCAAATGCTTCATTATAACATTATTATGATGTATTTTAAAGTGACACTTCTGTTATTAAATATAATTAAACGAAAAAGTCATAATAAATTAGATTAATTTGTTGCTCTTTAATTAGAATGTGTAACTATAGTCAAGAAAAGGTCAATGAGATTTGATAATTATACATCTGTATTAATGTTATTTATCTAAACTTTTATTATTATTGGGGGGGCGGTGGGGTTTTCCCTTATTTTCACATCCCAATGTTGACAGGTTTGCTCCAGCAGTGTCTGTGTGATGATGTCCTCACTCATATTTACAGCACTGATGAGGGTCTGAGATGAGACTCCATCACTGAACATCAGTTTAACACTCATTAACTCACCTGGAGCTGCAGATTCTCATCACTGACCATCTCACAGCATCGCGATTACTGTCAATAATACATGATTATCAGCACAGCTCAGCCTCTGGAGGAGCCTAGTTTCACTTTGACATGAGTGTGTGTGTGTGTGAGTGTGTGTGTGTGTGTGTGTGTGTGAGTGTGTGTGTGTGTCGATGCACAATTATTCACCCTCATCTGCCATTATTCTGTAATAAACCATTAATTCAATAATATCCACAAGAGCACACGTCACTGCACAGACAACAATACTGATAGAAAACAATCATGGACAGCTCTTCTCAGTGTGTGTGTGTGTGTGTGTGTGAGTGAGAGAGAGAGGTGTGTGAAAACATGTCAGTGAGGTGTGTGTATGGTATGTGAATGTGTGATCTGAGATTGTGTGTGTGTGTGTGTATGTCTCAGTATATCCAGGTTTAGTGTTTATATCCTCGTTCAGTAGATATGTGTATATCCGACTAGACAGTGCATAGTTTGTTTGTGATGTATTCACCGGCAGAACACCATCGATCACACACACACATCAGCACTCACCCGCCGGGCTGTTCCTCAGCTGTGTTGATGACGGTGGCGGTGGTGGTGATGATGGTGGCGGCGGCTCCTCCTGCTCTCCGTCCCGCTCTCGGCTCTTCAGCACCGGGGCTCTGCGCTGATTTACGCCGTTAGTCTCAGTAATCAGCGGCTCCGCTGATCAGCCGACCATTGATCTGTGCTGCGCTGGCAGACCGCGGCATTCTGGGACATCCGCGCTGCGTCACGCATGCGTCATCGGTGCGAGTCACCAGTCGTGACCCGCGCGCGCGCGCCCTCTGGCGGAGAGGGAGAGAACTGTGTGTGTGTGTGTTACTGTGTGCTTCTGTATACTGTGTGGTTAGACTCTGGGGTTTGAAGTGTTGTTCTTATTCCTACATTGTTTACTTCAGATTAAATGCTGATGTGCTGCTCCTGTTCTTCTACTGTGATGTTATAGGAGTTTTATAATTGTTCCAGGCTTCAGCAACACTGAGTCATTTACAGTCATGACGATGAAGCAGTCCTGAACCGAGAGAGAGAGAGAGAGAGAGAGAGAGAGAGAGAGAGAGAGAGAGAGAGAGAGACCCCCAAATATGTCTACTTTTGGATGGATTTGTGGAAAAAAGTTATCCTCATAATGAAGATGGTGTTAATCTAGCTGTAGAAAACATAAATTACATATTTGATTATTTGGCAACAATATCTAATATTAAAACTACTAAGAAAACTTTTAAACAGAAACAAGAGAATGAAAAATGGTTTGACTTTGATTGTAAAACAATAAGGAAAAACTTAAGACAACTAGCAAATCAAAAACACAGACAACCAGAGAATACAGATTTACGTGTTCGGTACTGCGAGGAGCTTAAAAAATATAAAAACACAATCAGAAAAAAGAAAGAAGAGTACGTCCAAAAACAGCTTAAAACAATTGAAGAATCTGTTGATTCAAACAATTTCTGGGACAACTGGAACCTCCTTAATAAAAAGAAACATGAAGAGCTGACAATACAACACGGAGACACCTGGAAAAACCACTTTGAAAAACTGTTTAGTAAAATTAACATAAGTACGGAACAATCGCATATATATAATAAGTTAACCAATGCAGAGCAAATATTTGGCAAATATCAAAACCCGTTAGACTACCCAATCACTGAAAAAGAGCTACTAGATAAAATACAAGTCCTACCAACAAAAAAGGCAAGTGGTCCAGACGGTATCCTTAATGAAATGATTAAAAACATAAATCACAAATTCCAGTTGGCTATTATGAAACTGTTTAATTTGGTTCTGAGTGTTGGTCATTTTCCTGACATATGGAATAAAGGATTAATAACGCCCATATTCAAAAGTGGAGACAAATCAGACCCTAATAATTACAGAGGCATCTGTGTGAGCAGTAATCTGGGAAAACTGTTCTGCAGCATTATCAACACCAGACTCATAGGCTTCCTTACAGAGCACAATGTCCTCAGCAAAAGTCAGATTGGGTTTCTGCCAAATTACAGAACCTCAGACCATATCTTCACCCTTCAGACTCTGATTGACAAATACGTCAATCAAAACAAAAACAAAATATTTGCTTGCTTTGTAGATTTTCAGAAAGCTTTTGATTCAATTTGGCATGAAGGTCTGCTGTCTAAACTTCTAGAATCAGGTATCGGCGGTAAAACATACAACGTTATAAAAACAATGTATTCCAACAATCAGTGCGCAATTAAAATTGGAAATAAGCGAACAGAATTCTTCACTCAGGGACGGGGTGTGAGACAGGGCTGTCCACTGTCCCCGACCCTCTTCAATATTTACATCAATCAATTGGCAATGCTTCTAGAGCAAGCAGATACGCCGGGTCTCACACTATACGACTCCAGTGTAAAGTTCCTGCTGTTTGCGGATGATCTGGTGCTGCTGTCGCCAACACAAGAGGGTCTACAGCAGCAGCTGGATATCCTGCACAGCTTCTGTCAGACCTGGGCCCTGACCGTTAACCCAAAGAAAACCAAAACCCTAATATTCCAGAAAAAACCCAGAGGTCAGGGAAAGAAACATAGTTTCACCCTTGGTATGACAAAAGTTGAACCTGCCACAAGCTACACATACCTTGGGTTGAAGATAAGTGCTAATGGAAAACTAAATCTGGCTGTGAATGAACTGAAAGAGAAAGCGAGAAGGGCCTTTTACGCCATTAAAAAATCAACACAAATAGAAATCCCAGTTCGAATCTGGCTTAAAATGTTCCAGTCAGTGATTGAACCGATAGTGCTATACGGGAGTGAAGTGTGGGGTCCTCTCCTCAGTCACGAGTTTGATAAGTGGGATAAGAATCCAGTTGAAAGCCTACATGCAGAGTTCTGTAGGAGCATCCTCAGGGTACAGAGGAACACACCCAACAATGCATGCAGGGCAGAATTAGGCCAGTACCCTCTACTCATGCGCATTGAGAAACGAGCCGTCAAATTTTGGAAACACATTAAAATGAGTGACCCCAACTCTTATCATTTTAAAGCCCTCAAAAACAAAGACATTGAAAAAAGCCCTCTGAATCAGATGGTCCTGAAGCTCCAAACACAACCCAACTCAACGAATATGACTAACAGCAGGCAGCATCAGGACACGGACATGCTCATCCACAGAATAAAGCCCAATCAAATGATAAACGCACACAAAGAAGAGTATCTGATTTACTGGAGTGAAGCAGCAGGAAAACAGAGTAAACTTCAGTGTTATTTAGACCTCAACAGAGATTGTGCGAAGCTCCCCAGCTGTTGCAATGTTTTTGTTTGTATTTCCTGTTTTGTGTTCATCCAACATGATCAGTTATACCAGGGATGAGCTGCTGAACATTCTGCAGTGCACACCAATTGATCACCAGCCGGTTCTGGACTTCTCCGGCGTTTTGCAGAGCGTTGTCCTCGGCGGCGCGGCGTCTCTATGGAGACGCAACAAGACGCGCAGGCGGGGAAAGCGAGCCGGCGCGCTCATCAAAAACAGACTGCGCGGTTTCAGAATGCCGCTTCCTAGCATTCATCTCGCGAATCTACGCTCTCTTCCTAACAAAATGGAGGAATTACTTCTGCTCACACGCATAAATAAGGACTTTAACAACTCTGCTGCGCTGTGCTTCACAGAAACCTGGCTTAACGAAGCCATTCCGGACAGCGCACTACAACTACCAGACTTCCAGCTGTACAGAGCAGATCGCGACACGGAGGCAACGGGGAAAACGCGCGGTGGAGGGACATGCTTTTACATCAACAGGAGGTGGTGTACGGATGTAACTGTGTTAAAGAAGATGTGCTGTCCTGACGTGGAAGTGCTTTTCATTAACTGCAAGCCGTTCTACTCGCCGCGGGAGTTTTCCTCGTTTATCCTGACCAGTGTTTACATCCCACCGCACGCGACCGTGAGTACTGCTCTTTCACTGCTGGCTGATCTTATCACAGAGACAGAACAGAAACACCCAGACTCTGTTTTTATCATTCTTGGGGACTTTAACCAGGCAAAACTCACGCATGAGCTGCCCAAATTCAGACAGCACATTACATGCCCTACCAGAGACAATAACATTCTGGACCATTGCTACACAACAATAAAAGATGCATATCGCTCCGTGGCCAGAGCAGCTCTAGGACTCTCTGATCACTGCCTGGTTCATCTTATACCAACTTACAGGCAAAAACTTAAAACTACTAAGCCAGTATTAAGGACTGTTAAGAGATGGACCAACGACACAGAGCAGGTCTTACAAGCCTGTTTTGAATGCACTGACTGGAGTGTTTTTGAAGCTGCAGCCACTGACCTGGATGAGCTCACAGAGACCGTAACATCATACATTAGTTTCTGTGAGGAGTTATGCATCCCTACCAGGACCTACTTATCATTTAACAACGATAAACCATGGTTCACACCAAAACTTAGACAGCTTCGTCAGGTCAAAGAGGATGCCTACAGGAGTGGGGACAGGATTCTCTACAACAAGACCAGGAACACTTTAACAAAGGAGATTGGTCTGGCCAAAAAGAACTATGCAAAAAAGCTGGAAAACCAGTTTTCTGCTAACGACCCTGCATCAGTGTGGACTGGTCTGCGAACCATCACGAATTACAAAGCATCTCCCCCCAGTATCGATGGCAGTAAACTTCTCGCTAACGACCTGAACACGTTCTACTGCAGATTCGACACCTTCGACCAGACACCCCCTACACAGCCATCAACACCTCTAGCCACCTCCAGCCAAATCCGCCCTGACCATCTTTATACACAGCCATCAACACCTACAGACATCTCCCTCTCCCCCCCCTGATCTTCAGTTCAGTGAGGATAATGTGCGTCAGGTCTTCAGTAAGCAGAAGAGAAGGAAAGCGCCAGGCCCAGACGGTGTCTCACCAGCCTGTCTGAGAACCTGTGCTGACCAGCTGGCCCCCATTTTCTCGCAGATCTTCAACAGATCATTGGAACAGCGCATAGTTCCATCCTGCTTCAAACGCTCCACCATCATCCCAATCCAGAAGAAACAAAAGATCACCGGACTCAACGACTACAGACCTGTCGCCTTTACATCTGTGGTCATGAAGTCATTTGAAAGACTGGTTCTAGCATATCTGAAGGACATCACTGGACCTTTGCTGGACCCCCTGCAGTTTGCCTACAGAGCAAACCGGTCTGTGGATGATGCAGTCAACATGGGACTGCATTATACCCTACAACATCTGGACAAACCAGGGAATTATGCAAGGATTCTGTTTGTGGACTTCAGTTCTGCCTTTAACACCATCATCCCATCACTGCTCGAGCACAAACTGACCCAGCTCTCGGTTCCTAGCTCTGTCTGTCAGTGGATCACCAGCTTTCTGACAGATAGACAACAGCTAGTCAGAATGGGCAAAATCACGTCTGACAGCCGCACCATCAGTACTGGTGCCCCCCAAGGATGTGTTCTCTCCCCACTGCTCTTCTCCCTGTACACCAACGACTGCACCGCAAAAGACCCCTCCGTCAAGCTCCTGAAGTTTGCGGACAACACTACTGTTATCGGCCTCATCCGGAGCGGTGACGAGTCTGCATACAGACAGGAGGTGGAGCGGCTAGCTTTATGGTGCAGTTACAACAACCTGGAGCTGAACACGCTCAAAACGGTGGAGATGATAGTGGACTTCAGGAGAAACCCCCCTGCACTCCCCCCGCTCACCATCATGGACAGCACTGTGGCTGCAGTGGAGTCATTCAGGTTCCTGGGCACCACCATCTCTCAGGATCTGAAGCGGGACACTCACATAGACTCTATTGTGAAGAAAGCCCAGCAGAGACTGTACTTCCTCCGTCAGCTGAGGAAGTTCAACCTGCCACAGGAGCTGCTCGTGCAGTTCTACTCAGCTGTCATCCAGTCCATCCTCTGCACTTCAATCACCGTCTGGTTTGCCTCAGCAGCCAAATCTGACCTCCGTAGACTACAGCGAATAGTCCGGACTGCTGAACAAATAACTGGCACTACCCTTCCTACACTTCAAGAACTGTACTCTTCCACAGTGAGTAAAAGGGCTCGCAAAATCACCCTGGACGCCTCACACCCAGCACACTTCCTGTTTGAACTGTTACCGTCTGGCCGGCGCTATAGAGCACCGAGCACAAAAACTGCCAGACACAGGAAAAGTTTCTTTCCTCAGGCCATCTACCTCATCAACAGTTAATATTTCTCTATTGTGCAGTAAATGTGCAATACTTTCTCACACGCACTTGTACACAGCACCTTATAATAATATACAATGCAATACTTTTCCTTACGCATTTGTACACAGCACCTTATAACAATATATAATGCAATACTTACTCTTTTGCACGCAGCACCTTATAACCTGTATATTTATAACAAATCTGTACATACATTTCAACATCCAGATCGTTGGACTGCATCTCTGTTTAATGTCTATTGTCTTTTATAATATTTATTCTGTGTTGTCACTTGTCACTTTATGTACACTGGAAGCTTCTGTAGCCAAAGCAAATTCCTTGTGTGTGTGAAGCACACTTGGCAATAAAACTGATTCTGATTCTGATTCTGATTCTGATTATACCACAGCAGCATATCTGAGTGCAGTAAAGGACAGTAAATTAAGAACAACAATGACCAAATACAGACTGAGTGCTCACAGTCTGACTGTAGAGACGGGCCGATACAGGCAGAACTGGCAACCCAGAGAGAGCCGAATCTGCCCACACTGTGCCCTGGCAGAGGTGGAGACGGAGGAACACTTCCTCACCCGCTGCACAAACTATGAGCACATCCGAGAATCATTCTACCCCAAACTACTGAGCATTTACCCACAATTCACAGAGCTAGACAATAAAACACAGCTTCAGTATTTACTGGGAGAAAAAACTGACTGTATCCTTCTAGCGGCACAATACATTAATGCCTGTCACAGAGAGAGAGAGGAGACCAATAAAAACATCAGTTATGCGCTTGCAAAAACACAAACACACATCTAAATGATTATAATTGAATCATTGTAAATATCCTGATTATTACTGTTTTATTTATTTTATTTTATTTTTTATTACTGTTTTATTCTACAATGTTGATTGTTAAATGTACAGTGTTTTCTGATCTATTATTATTTTTATTGATATAAATGAATAATATGATATATTGAATAATAATATGATATATTAAATAATAATATGATATATTGAAGAATAATATGATATATTGAATAATAATAGGATATATTGGATAATAATATGTGTATATATCTTTTTTTTCTTTTCTTTTTTTTACTTCTATTTACTGTGTTTACTGTGTTTTTTTTATTACATATGTATGTTCTTTTATTTTTTATGTAAACTTTATAACTGCTTTGGCAATACATTTGTAATAATTGTCATGCCAATAAAGCAACTATTGAATTGAATTGAATTGAGAGAGAGAGAGAGAGAGAGAGAGAGAGAGAGAGAGAGAGCGAGAGAGAGAGAGAGAGAGAGAGAGAGAGAGAGAGACCAGCCTAAACTATCAGCACATCAGAGCAACTATACACCCCAAATCTGAGCTCGTTGCTAACATGAGGGAACACATTAATCACAGTTAAACCGTCGGTGTGTTAATAGTAAAGTTCTTGAACTGATCCGTTGTGGTGATTCTACAGTTTATTAAACACAAAGCTCCTTCATAATGTGTGTAAAGCAGAGTAACCCAGCGACGGTCCGGTCCCGACCCACACCCACACTCCCAGACGACCCAGCAGACACAGGCAGGGTTAAAAATCAACGGCTTTATTTCTATGGCGTTCGGACAGGTTCATTAACATGACGCTGCAACATGCACTCGTCTCACTGAACGTGACGTCTGCGTCTGCCGAACGTGACGTCAGCGTCTGCCAAACGTGACGTCTGCGTCTGCCAAACGTGTCGTCTGCATCTACAACATCACTGTTCCGCTGCCCGAACGTGACGTCTGCGTGACGTCTGCGTCTGCTTCAAGGGTTTCCAGCACTTTTCATACACTTATTCGTGCTTTATTATACCTATTCACTCGCTATTATTGTTTTCACTTATCCTCAATTATGTTTAATTTGCAATTAAGTGCTCCTTACCTTTCTTATTTAGCTTTTTATTCCAAATGGTAATTTTTTTTTACAAATAATATAAACATTTCAGTATGCCATTGCTTCTTGTCCACATATTGACAGATTCTTATGAAGAAATCATAAAAAAGTTGTTTTAGCATGTCTTCATCACTAGGAGTCTCTATACCAACACAAACAAACATATTTTTAAACATTGCTATAAACAATTTAACTAGCATAAACAATATTTGTCATTTTAGAGTTGTAATTTCATGTAGTTGTACAGTTTTGACTTACAGGTGATCTGACAGAATTATACAAAAAAATAGTTTACACCTCAAAAGTCAAAGGCAGGCCCCACGGTGGCATAGTGAGTAGCATGTTCACCTCACAGCAAGAAGGTCACTGGTTCGAGTCTCGGCTGGGTCAGTTGGTGTTTCTGTGTGGAGTTTGCATGTTCTCCCCGTGTTGGTGTGGGTTTCCTCCGGGTGCTCCGGTTTCCCCCACAAGTCCAAAGACATGCGCTATAGGGGTATTGGGTAGGCTAAATTGTCCGTAGTGTATGTGTGTGTATGAGTGTGTATGGGTGTTTCCCAGAGATGGGTTGTGGCTGGAAGGGCATCCGCTGCATAAAACACATGCTGGATAAGTTGGCGGTTCATTCTGCTGTGGTGACACCTGATTAATAAAGAGATAAGCCAACAAGAAAACGAATGAATGAATGAAGTCAAAGGCATGTTCACTGATTGTTTTTTGTACTTTTATAGCCTAAATGTTTTTGCAGGTACATACAAACTGCATCAACAGGTACACAAAACCTGGAAGGGAATCGACATTTTAGAGTCGAGGTTCCTCTTTTAATTCTCCTATGGTTTTTAACATAAACAACGTAACCTTTACTATTTATTCATGTGAAGTAACTAAAAGATGGATCCTTTTTAGTGCTACTTGAACTGTGGCTTTTTAATACTATCCCTGCTGGAAAACAGCTTAAACCAGCCTAGGCTGGATGGCTGGTCTTAGCTGGAAGTAGCTGGTTTTAGCTAGTCTCCCAACCTGACCAGCTAAGACCAGCCTGGCCAAAACCCCTCTGAAACCAGCCTGCCTTGCTATGACCAGCTAAAGCCATCCAGCCTAGGCTGGTTATTTTAGCCGTTTTTCACCAGGAATGTAACCTGCTTTGTTTCCCCAATGTGTTTTCACTGTAAGAACATGGCATGTGACTTGTAGGAAATTAGTCTTGTTTCTTCGTCAGTTGTTCTTTGTGGACAACTTATTTGCAGATGGGGGAAACAAGAGTGCTTAGCACCTGCAGGGAAAGCAGAGAATCATGTATGCTTTTTTGTTGAAATTTTTCAAAATAATAAAAAACTTTAATTTTTATATGTAAATGAATGCATCATTCATTCATTCATTTTCTTTTCGGCTTAGTCCCTTTATTAATCTGAGGTCGCCACGGCAGAACGAACCGCCAACTTATCCAGCATGTGTTTTACACAGCAGATGCCCTTCCAGCCACAACCCATCTCTGGGAAACATCCATACATTCCCATTCACACACACTATGGACAATTTAGCCTTACCCAATTCACCTCTATTACGTCTTTGGACTGTGGGGGAAACCGGAGCACCCAGAGCTCGAACCAGTGACCTTCTTGCTATGAGGTGACAGTACTACCTACTGCGCCACCGTGTCACCCTCCTTGAGCTCTTTATTTCTTTGAATTTTTTCTGTATCAATATTCTTACACATACTTTGGTCTGCATATTTGCGATATTTACTCCATGGCTATTATTTACCTTTACCATTTTAACCTTAAGTGTGTGAATTATTTTAAATGTTTATGTCTTATATTTGGTAAATACATCAAATTACAATATGGCACTATATAGCTTTTATGAGTCAAATTAAATCATTTACACTGCAAAAAAAATGTTGAGATTAATGTTTCAAAGACATTTTTATTGTACTAAAAATGTTGGTAGAAATTTCATGTTGCCAGTATAACAATGTACTCTGTCAGTATTATCTGATGTAAACTATGACAGTCGTTGAACAAGACTGGACTATATGTATATTAATTATATCAATTGATCCAATATATATATATATATAT
>CAIGQQ010030105.1:0-10256 GCA_903798035.1 Danio albolineatus | reverse complement strand
CTAAAAGGAGAATGTTTCAAAATTGTCCATTACTAGAACTCAGGAATTCAAGAGTTCACACTTAGCTGATGATTGGTAATAAAGCTAGTTTGGCATGCTGTCCCGGGAGAGAGCCCTGAGCTCATAAGATCCTCGAGCCCGGGGCTCCCTCCCGTTTGCAGGGCGAGAGGGGAGTTTGAGATTAGGTAGATCTCGAGAACCCCCGCCCTCCTGCTGCTTATAAATTGCTATGAGGGTATGTTGCTCGTAGAATTTGGTATAGTGCTGGTCTGTTTAAGTCAATTCACTTATGTCTCATGTTTTTGGACTGTGGGAGGAAACCGGAGGACCCGGGGAAAACCCACGCAAGCACGTGGAGAACATGAACTCCACACAGAAATGACGACTGGCTGGGTAGAGGCCCGCGCCAGAGGCATTTTTGCTGTGAGGCGACAGTGCTAGCCACTGGGCCACCGTGCTGCCCTATAGAGGAAAAAGGGGAGGAGAGGGGGTGGAAGGAGGGATTCTTCAAGACGAAGATGACTAAGGTAGGATGCTTTGGTTATTTATACTAAGCTGGGAATCGACTGATTGGTGGATTGTGCATTAGCTTGACTCTGGGCCAGCCGTGTCAATCATAAGCACACGCTCCTCTCGAAATTAGTTTATAACTAAACTTCACTTCAAGAGTTCACACTTAGCTGATGATTGGTAATAAAGCTAGTTTGGCATGCTGTCCCGGGAGAGAGCCCTGAGCTCATAAGATCCTCGAGCCCGGGGCTCCCTCCCGTTTGCAGGGCGAGAGGGGAGTTTGAGCTCAGGTAGATCTCGAGAACCCCCCAAGATGCCTTTTGCTCGGGACAGCAGCCGCGTATTGAAGAACCCCCCCCAAGGGGCGCAGAGATCGATGCTATATCCGGCTGCTGGATATAATATTGAGAGGGGATAGGAGAAAGAGAGAGGCTCCTGCGGGAGCGGGGGTAGACGTAGACTCCTGCGGGAGTCTGTGCGGGGGGAAAACAGGGGGGGGCATGGGATGACTCCTGCGGGAGTCGAGCTCGGGAGACTCCTGCGGGAGTCGAAGCTGGGGAGTGATGGCCTAAGCGGAAGGAAGATAAGCAGCTGAACTAGAGGAAGTAGCGAAGGCGCTCGCTGAATGGAAAAAGAAAGGGGAGGGGGGGCGAAGAGACTCGAACGCTTGAAGGAAGCGGAGCACTCGACGCCGCGGGGCAGAGAGAATAGTGAGGCGGAGAGACTCTAACGCTCAAGGGGAGCAGAGCACTCGACGCTGGGACAGAAAGGGGGGGCGGAGAGACTCGAACGCTCGGAAGGAGCGGAGCACTCGACATCAGAAGGAAGGGAAGGGCGGAGAGACTCGACGCTGGAAGGGAGCGGAGCACTTGACGCTAGAAGGAAGAAATGACCTGACTAATGGGAGGGGGGGGGGCGGTGATTGACTCCTGCGGGAGTCGAAGCTCGGGGTAACACTCCTGCAGGAGTCAGAGCTGCGGGGCCAATTCCTGCCGGAGTCGGGAAAGGGACTGGGCGGTGGGGACTCCTGCGGGAAGGGGGCCGGGGACTCGTGCTCAGGAGTAACTCCTGCGGGAGTCAGAGCTGGTGAGTGAGGGCTTAAGCGGAACGAAGAAAGGTAAGCAGGGTATGTGCTAGAAAGAAGAGGAGGTAGCAGGGATTTTGATGCTGAAAAGGAAAAAAAAGGGGGGGAGGGAGATGCGGAGAGACTCGATGCTTGGAGAGAGCAGAGCACTCGACGCTGCGGGGTAGAGAGAAGTGGGGCGGAGAGACTCTAACGCTAGAGGGAAGCGGAGCACTCGACGCTGGGACAGAAAGGGGGGGCGGAGAGACTCGAACGCTCGGAGGGAGCGGAGCACTCGACACCGGAAGGAAGAAAAGGGGGTCGGAGAGACTCAACGCTGGAAGGGAGCGGAGCACTCGACGCTAGAAGAAAGAAAGGGAATGACTAATGGGCCTGGGGAGGGGCGGTGAATGACTCCTGCGGGAGTCGAAGCTCGGGGTAACACTCCTGCGGGAGTCAGAGCTGCGGGGCCAGTTCCTACAGGAGTCGGGAAAGGTAGTGGGCGGTGGGGACTCCTGCGGGAAGGGACTGTGGAAGGGGACTCCTGCTGGAGTTGTGCTCAGGAATAGCTCCTGCAGGAGTCTGAGCAGATAGGTGCGGGAGGAAAATAGAGAAGCAGGAATTGTGCTAGAAAGAATAATAGGTAGCAGAGAAATTGGAAAGGAAACAGACCCTGAAAATGAAACAAAAAGAGGATGAGGCGGAGAGACTCGAACGCTCGGAGGGAGCGGAGCACTCGACGCTGAGAGGCAGAAAGAAAAGTGGGGCGGAGAGACTCGAACGCTAAGAGTGAGCGGAGCACTCGACGCTGGGACAGGGAAGGTGGGGCAGAGAGACTCGAATGCTCGGAGGGAGCGGAGCACTCGATGCCAGAAGGAAGCGGTTAGACTCGAGTTAGAGAAGCAGAGTAGGGCATGCAAGGAAGACAGCTGGAAGGAAAAAGGCAAAAGGGGAGAGTATACAGAGTTTGTTCGCTTTGGAGCGAGGGCAGGCAGAGAAGTGCTTTGCTGAGGGGAGAAGCAGAGTAGAGTCTGGACTGGAGGTACGGGGGGAAGGGGGGGAGCGTGGGTATTGCTCAGCGTTAGGAGGAAAGTGAGAAGAGGAAGTGGCCTGGGCATGCTGATTCCTTTGGCTACCAACGGGTAAGTAGCAGCTAGTGGGGATTTGCTGGACAGTTTTGAGGTAGTAATGGCTGAGGCTGATGGCTGAGGCTGATGGTTGATGACTAAAGCGTGGGTAATGCTCAGCATTAGGAGGGAATAGGGAAGAGGAAGTGGCATGTGCATGCTGGTTCCTTGGCTACCAATGGGTGAGTGGCAGCTGGTGAGGGTTTGCTGGACAGTTTTGAGGCAGTAATGGCTGAGGCTGATTTCTGAAGCTCAGTCTGATGACTAAAGCGTGGGTAATGCTCAGCGTTAGGAGGAAAGAGAGAAGAGGAAGTGGCATGAGCATGCTGGGTCCTTTGGCTACCAATGGGTGAGTGGCAGCTGGTGAGGGTTTGCTGGACAGTTTTGAGGTAGTAATGGCTGAGGCTGATGGCTGATGCTGATTCTGATGACTAAAGGCCGTGGGTCTCGATTGTTCGGAGAGCTCTATGGGCTTCAGATATATCTGCTCCGATTCTAGGTGAAGAGAAGGTGAAGGATGACCTTTAGGTGCTTTTGGAATCGATATTCTGTTGTGAGATGGTAAGCATCATCTGCGCAACGGCTTGAAGGGATTTTAAGTTATAGTCATCTCAGAGCACCGGAGGGTAGGTGTTAGTAGAACTGACTTGGATATTCTTGAAGCATGGGGATTCGAAATGAAAGGGGTGCTGGAGGGTGGGGAAAAAGTAGTTAGGTGGTTCGCAGCCATTTCCGACTTGAATAGGGAGAGGCAGGGGTAGGGTGGGAATCCATTTCTGTGACCAGCTGCCAGGGTTTCTGAATATACATAAAGAGTTGGCAAGGTGTCTTGATTTCAATCCTTAAATCGCTCTCCCTTTGTATTACGTCACATGCAATCCTCATAAGATGTATAGATCGGCCACAGATGTTGAGAATAGCTTAACAAGGTCCTGGAGTTGGTTGATTGTTGAAGGGGAAAGGATGATCCGAGGATATTGAAGGCAGAGTCTGCAGGCAATGCGGCTGGGGGCATAGCTTCTCCAGGTTGTTGCAAATTTATAAGGTTTGGGTTGGTCTGAGTCTGGCAGGAAGAAGTAGGTTGGGGGTATGGAGCATGATGTGAACTGCTAGTTTAGAAGGTTCTCTTGATGGAGGGTGGGTGGTGGGAGTCCGTGTTGGAGTAGAGATAGTGGATGTTGGATGGAGGGGCTGTAGGCCCACTGGTATGTACGGGTACGGGGGAGACAGAATTTCCATAATTCTAAATCCTTGAGTTTAATAGTCGAACTTAACGGAACTGAAAGCGGTGCGAAGAGAGCCTAGGGAGTAGCCCAGGTCGTGTAGTGAGTTTCCTATTATAACCACGAAGTCGAGCATCAACCAATCACTGTAATGATGGCTGTACGTTCGGTCAGTGGTTTCGGCCGATGGAAAATCCCAGTGAAGGTAAATGTGACTTATCCATTTTGTAAATTCCTAATTATGGCACGGGTTATATAAAACGGGTGGTTATACTAATAACTATAACCTAAAGTTCTTGGTAGGCTTTGATGTTGGCTTGGGAGAGCCAGCGTGACGGCACTGGGACCTAAAGGCAATTGGCATGAAGTGCATCGGTTGCTAAGGTGTTGCTATGTGATTGCTAGGGTGTTCTGAGTAGTTGCTAGGCAGCTGCTGGGGTTCGCTGGGTTGTTAACTGGCCAGCCTCATTTCAGTGTTTGATCAAAACCCAATGTTTAGCACACGTTTCTAGCATGTTATAGCATTAAGCTGATAATTATGTAGCTAACCACTGTTGCCCGGTATAGCATACGAGAAATTCCAATACTCTCCTGTTTGGTGCTGAAGTAGACCAGTTGATAAATGGTTACTCGGTTAGTCTGTTATTGCTATGGATCTGATTGACGGCTTAGTGTGATGATACACCGCAGCTTCTTGTGTGAATAATATAAATCCGGCCAGATATCTCTATGGCGGTAAAACTGGACTTAGGCTTAGCAAAAATTAGCTTGCCGTATTATCATAGAAAACATAATGCTTACAATATTTATTTGACAACCGAAAGTGTGCCCAGTATTCAAAGATATAGTAACGAATCGCCACAAGGACAGCTTTCTGTCGATTAACTTTAAATATCATGACAGAATTATTTATTTATTTATTTAATTTAATTTTAATTATTATTTTTTATTTATTTATTTATTATTATTATTATTATTTATTTATTTGTTAATTTACTTATTTATTATTATTAATATTTATTTAATTGTTATAATTTATTAATTAATTTATTTTACTTTATTTTGTAATGCAATAGTAGTGCTTGTGTAGCAGTAGTCTACACAAGTAATGTAATGATTAGATTACATAAACATAATGTCAGCAGATCATTATTTTCATACATATTTTCATAATGTTATTTTAGTTAAATGCATAATGCAAATGGGTTTGCCATATGGAATGGAGTAATGTATACATAGCCTGCCATATTAAGCTGATCGCTGGAAAGATCCTGCATTCTTACAATCAGACGTAATAGTGTGTACAGGTTAGATAGTTTGATGCGTATTGTAACGTAAAATGGTACGTCCGGCAGTGAACTGATGTATAATCAGATCTAATGTGGTGGTTTTTAAAAGAGTTCACTGGAAGCGCTGTAAAGTTTCTAAAATTAAATCTGGTGGGAGAAGTAAAGCTTTGACGTAAAGAGTAATTGTTTAAATCTGTATAATCGTTAATAACGGCTTACATTTTGTCCGTATGTGACTGCTTTCACTATGGCAAGTGCTGTCAGTTATGGGATTAATCTATATGGAGCGTAGAGATCACCGTTCGATTGTTTATCTGCATTATCAGCGCTAGAAAGTGACTAAATAATGCGAGAACGGTGCGCATGATTAATATGTGAATACACTGGATGTTTAACTGGTAACACCGGTGGTGCGCGAAAATAACAGGCTGAATAGTCGTAAGTTATACGTGCCACGGGCAAAGCATTATCGATCGCTGTATCTGAATGCACGGTGAAAATATGAAAATAGTGCTGGGCGTTCGATCAGTCTGGGCCAGCGACTGCTGAATCCAGGGCGTTGCCTGGAGGTTTGTGCGCTCCGAAGGCGGTTCGTCTCCGGCGTTGGGAGCGGCCGCGGCGTTACGTGAAGGCCGGCGGCCTATGTTAAAGCCGCGGATTTGCTGATGTGCTCTGCTGAGTGGTATACGCTGGATGTCGGGTAGGGGAAGCAAGAGGAGTCGCGTAGTGAACGTTACAGCGATTGGAGATTCTTCAAGACGAAGATGACTAAGGTAGGATGCTTTGGTTATTGATACTAAGCTGGGAATCGACTGATTGGTGGATTGTGCATTAGCTTGACTCTGGGCCAGCCGTGTCAATCATAAGCACGCGCTCCTCTCGAAATTAGTTTATAACTAAACTTCACTAAGTGTTTCAGAGCTTGGTAAGTGCAAAAAGAGCAAGTGATAGAAATTGCTTAAAACAGTGAAAATCATCATTCTTTTAGTTTTAAAACAACAGTGGATGCAGTATTTAGCATGTTTTAACAACTTGCAAGTGAAAACTAAGCAAAAGGAGACTGATTCATATGTCTCCATTACTAGATCTCAGGAATAAGCTTTTCAGAGCTTGTTAAGTGCAAAAAGAGCAAGTGATAGTAATTGCTTAAAACAGTGAAAATCATCATTCTTTTAGTTTAAAAACAAGAGTGGATGCAGTATTAAGCATGTTCAAACAAGTTGCAAGTGAAAACTAAGCAAAAGGGTAATGTTTCAAAATTGTCCATTACTAGAACTCAGGAATAAGCTTTTTAGAGCTTGTTAAGTGCAAATAGAGCAAGTGATAGAAATTGCTTAAAACAGTGAAAATCATTCTTTTAGTTTAAAAACAACAGTGTATGCAGTATTAAGCATGTTTTAACAAGTTGCAAGTGAAAACTAAGCAAAAAGAGAATGTTTCACAATTGTCAATTACTAGAACCCAGGAATAAGCTTTTCAGAGCTTGTTAAGTGCAAAAAGAGCAAGTGATAAATTTTGCTTAAAACAGTGAAAATCATCATTCTTTTAGTTTAAAAACAACAGTGGATGCAGTATTAATAATGTTTTAACAACTTGCAAGTGAAAACTAAGCAAAATGAGACTGATTCATATATCTCCATTACTAGATCTAAGGAATAAGTTTTTCAGAGCTTGTTAAGTGCAAAAAAAACAAGTGATAAAAATTGGTTAAAACAGTAAAAAAAATCATCATTCTTTTAGTTAAAAAACAACAGTGGATGAAGTATTAAGCATGTTTTAACAACTTGCAAGTGAAAACTAAGCAAAATTGATTCATGTCTCCAATACTAGATCTCAGGAATAAGCTTTTCAGAGCTTGTTGAATTAAAAAAGAGCAAGTGATAGAAATTGCTTTAACCAGTGAAAATCATCATACATTTAGTTTAAAAACAACAGTGGATGCAGTATTAAACATGTTTTAAAAACTTGCAAGTGAAAACTAAGCAAAATGAGACTGATCTGCAGCACATAGAATCATAAGAACATAGAGACTGTGTCTGTTCCCCGAGCCTCTAAATATAAAAAACTCCCAAATCCATTCAAAGGTAACAATCTAATTGATGTTCAAAAAAATAAAGCTAACCAAAAGATAAAACTCGCAGTATTGAACATTAGATCGCTGTCATCTAAAACTCTTTTTATTAATGATTTGATAACTGATCTAAAGCTAGATGCTCTCTGTCTAAAAGAAACCTGGATAAAACCAGATGATTACATGCCCCTAAATGAGTCTTCATCTGAAGGATATCATTATAGACATGAGCCGCGTCCTAAAGGCAAAGGTGGAGGCGTGGGCATAATATACAGTAATATTTTTAGTGCTACTCAGCGATCTGACTTTAAATATAATTCATTTGAAGTAATAGTGATGTATATTTCAGTGAACAATTTAAACAATACATTTCAATCTAAATTTGTACTGGCAACTGTATATCGCCCTCCAGGGCACCATACCGACTTTACAAAAGAATTTGCTGATTTCTTATCTGAAATAGTTCTGGCCACAGACAAAGTTATAATTGTTGGTGATTTTAATATTCATATAGATAATGAAAAAGATGCTTTAACGCTGGCCTTCTTAGACATACTAGCCTCTGTTGGAGTGAAACAGCATGTCTCAGGGCCTACCCATCGACATAATCACACTTTAGACCTAATATTATCACATGGTATTGATATTGATAATGTTGAAGTTGTGCAGCAGAGTGATGACATTTCAGATCACTATTTAATCTCCTGTTTATTGTGGATTGATAGCTCTACAAAATCATCTTCTATTCACAAATATGGTAGGACGATCACCACTAGCACTAAAGATGATTTTGTTAGTAACCTACCTGATCTGTCTAATTTTTATAACATTCCAGGCAGTCTAGAAGAGCTTGACACTGCAACTGAAACTATTGATTCCGTCCTTTCTAATACGTTAGATATAGTTGCTCCGTTACACTTCAAAAAGATTAGGGAAAAAAATCTGACGCCACGGCACAATGAGCACACACGTGTTTTAAAGAAAGCAGCCCGGAAAATGGAGCGTAGATGGAAGAAATCAAAACTATAAGTTTTTCGTCTGGCCTGGAAAGAAAGTTCGCTTAACTTTAGAAAAGCTTTAACATCTGCCAGATCTGCTTATTTTTCAACTTTAATAGAAGAAAATAAACATAACCCTAGGCTCCTGTTTACCTCGGTAGCTAATCTAACTAAAAGTAAAGCATCAACATGCATTTCTCAACATAGCAGTAATGACTTTATGAACTTTTTTACATGCAAGATTGATGATATCAGAGATAAAATAAGCACCAACAGTCTGCCTCCTACAGCCTCGTCCCAATTAGAGCATTGTAGACCGGTAATGGATAAACTTCAAATTTTTTCAACAGTAGGTGAGGAAGAATTATCTAAACTGATAAATTCGTCAAAATCAACAATGTCTGTGCTAGATCCTATACCGACCAAATTATTAAAACAATTGTTTTCAGAAGTTTCTGAACCTGTTCTTAACATTTTGAATTCATCCCTATTCTTAGGATACGTTCCTAAAACTTTTAAACTAGCTGTCAATAAGCCTCTTATTAAAAAACCACAGCTCGATCCTAAAGAACTAGCAAATTATAGACCGATTTCAAACTTGCCTTTTCTATCAAAGATTTTAGAAAAAATCGTATCTGCTCAACTATGTTCCTTCCTACAAAGAAACAATATTTATGAAAAATTTCAATCTGGATTTAGAGCATTTCATAGCACAGAAACCGCACTCCTAAGAGTCTCAAATCACCTCCTTCTGTCGTCCGACCATGGTTGCATTTCTCTCTTAGTGCTATTGGACCTCAGTGCTGCATTTGATACAATTGATCATAATATTCTCCTTGATAGGCTTGAAAATTATGTTGGTATTAAAGGAATTGCATTGGCCTGGTTCAGGTCTTATCTATCTGAACGTTATCAATTTGTATCAGTTAATGAAGAGACATCATACAGATCAAAAGTACACTATCGGGTACCACAAGGCTCAGTTCTTGGTCCCTTACTTTTCACACTATATATGCTACCGCTAGGTGATATCATTAGAAAACATGGAGTTAGCTTCCACTGTTATGCTGATGATACACAACTTTATATCTCCTCTCAACCTGGTAATTTGTTTGAATTTACTAAATTAACAGATTGTATAGCTGATATTAAAAATTGGATGACTAATAACTTCTTATTACTAAATTCAGATAAAACTGAGGTCTTGCTTATTGGTCCCAAAAATCTCACACGCAAAAACTTAGAACACTGTCTAACCCTTGATGGATTCTTAGTTCAGTCCTCATCTTCAGTCAAAAATTTGGGGGTGATTTTTGATAGCAGCCTGTCATTTGAAGGCCAGATTTCAAGCATCTGTAAAACTGCTTTTTTTCATCTTAAAAATATTGCCAAACTTCGACACATGCTATCAATGTCTGATGCGGAAAAGCTCATTCATGCTTTCATGACGTCTCGATTAGATTACTGTAATGCATTACTAGGCAGCTGCCCTGTTGGCCTGATTAACAAACTTCAGCTAGTTCAAAATGCAGCTGCTAGAGTGCTTTCTAGAACAAAGAAATATGATCAAATTACTCCAGTTATTTCAGCATTGCATTGGCTCCCTATTAAATATCGTATAAATTTTAAAATCTTACTGACTACCTACAAAGCCCTGAATGGCTTAGCTCCCCTGTATTTGCAGGACCTCCTGATTTATTATAGCCCATCACGTCCGCTACGCTCAATTAATTCTGGACAATTAATTATTCCCAAAATATCAAAATCAACTGTAGGTGGTAGATCTTTCTCTTATCTGGCACCTAAACTCTGGAACAGCCTTCCTAGCACAGTTCGGGAAGCAGACACACTCTGTCAGTTTAAAACTAGATTAAAGACACATCTCTTTACATTAGCATACACATAAAACACAAATGCTTTGGAATCCAAATCCTCTAAAGGATTGTTAGTCTGCATTATTTAGGGCAACCGGAGC
>CAIGQQ010030101.1:0-11725 GCA_903798035.1 Danio albolineatus | reverse complement strand
GTGTGGCTTTAACTCACCACTTGTTCACAAAGTGACATTTAATCTAATCATCAGTACGTTGTTATGTATGTATTATTAAACAATATTAATCTGTGAATAAAAATGATTTGAAAAACAAAAACAGGACTTCATTGACAACATTGATACGTTATATGAATTCTCATTCAGTAAAAGTGTTGATTAATTATTTAGTTATTCACGCTAATGATCTATCCTCGACGCAAACCGACGAACTTTGAGTTTATACTCGTGAATAATTCGACACTGATGATTTAGTTCACCTCAGCAAAGTACAAAACATACTAAAAACATAAAAAATAATAAACATACAGGAGTTCCTGCATGTTACAGACGTATTTTATACAGATAAAACTTTGCATCTGGTTGTTTCTGAAACATATTCGCCCTGTTCCTACAGCAAATTGAATTTAAATGCAAGTATATGGATCTAAAAGCTTAAAAGTGTGTATATACTGAGCTGTAACTGTGTTTTACCTTGATTCTGGCAGAAATTCATTTGTAGTTCGTTGTTTCTCGCCATATCTTCTCGTTCGTGGTTCATCATAGCAATGCAAAACACTAATGAGACAATAGCCAAACCGGCCAGTCGCTTACACACGTCAAACGTTCCAAATTAGAACGCATTCCGAAGCCCCGCCCACTCAAGCAGCTGCAGAGACGCACGCGGCCGCCATTTTAAAAAATTAAAGCGGGGCTTTTTTTTTATTTAATTGAAGCATTAAACTGACAAGCGTAAAGAATTATACAATAACATATGTAACAGTCCTACAAAACACAGCCAGTGATCCATAACATACATAAAATAAATACAAATAAAATAAATAAATGTGTGTGTATGTATGTATATGTATGAATGAATGAATGAATGAATGAATGAATGAATGAATGAATGTATGTATGTATGTATGTATGTATGTATTTCACTTATTTTATTTTGTTAAAAAGAAAGATGATTCAGTAAATTAAAAATTTTATTTAAAAAGTAAATTGTTTATTTTTTATTAAAAAAAAGTTTACTGAACGAAAATAAAACCTAAATAACATAAAAACGACAGCTAATTTAAATTATCAAAATAAAAGCTCATTTAAAAAAAGACAAGCTGTAATAACCTTGCTGTGGACCCAGAGAGTGTTTGATATGATAACATTAGTGAAAACAAGTATACTAAATTGTATTGCAAATATATATTTTCATTGCAATAGTACACTGAAAGTAAACCAACCTAAACGTTTACTTAATTTAAATGTATAATAAAGTCATAAAGTGTATTATTACCATACTTTTATGCATAAATTTGAACACACTTAAAAATAATTGTTATTTAGTATGATTTCTAAAAATATATTTCAGAAAAATGCACTTTAATTAATTGCTTGGTTTATTTTTTACAAGTGTATTTATTTAGCATTTGATGGTAATATATGTTTGTATTATTTTAACTATGCTTTGAAAATGAACTTGGTAAGAATGTCACACTGCAAACACACACTGTTGAAAAAATTCCCAGAAATTCACAACGTTGCTGTAATTTTTATAAATTACATAAGTATGTTATGTAAATTAAAGTAAATTACATTAGTATGCCTTAACAGGATTAAATGTAAAAATTCACAGTTATATGTTGTATTAAAAATTTTATTGTGACATTAAGGATGGCAGCATATTTACAGCAAATTACTGTAAAAAGGGCTATATGTTTTGTAGTTATAGGAATTCAAACTTTAGCATAGAGTAGTACAGGTACTATATATATAGTTTTTTTGTTTTGTTTTTACTGAATGTAATTGCAGCCCCAAAAACAATTTGGCTAACATCTTCAAAAATAACTTTAAATAAATAAATCATCCAGGTTTGAAACGACATGAATGTTAAATTTTCATCTTTTGGGTGCACCTTTATTTAAATTTATATGGTTAACAGGTAAATATGACATTTTTAATAAACATAATTTTGTGCTTAGCCAAGACGTACACTGTAACAAAAAATAATTTTGAAATAATTATAATATAATTTTGAAATAATTTATGAAACCAAAGACTGTAAACACACCTGGAGGTTAGGAATCTGCGTTATCTCATTTAAAATGACACACAATCTTTATAAATAAACCAAAAACACCATCAATGTTGATGAAAACAATCACTTTTGCACTGGTTCGGTTCAGCACTCGCGTGACATTGAATCGGATTGAACTGTTTGCTCGTGAATTATTTTATCATACGTGTTCACATTTATCAGCATACAATTAGTGTATACAATGCGTGTGGCCGAGCAGTATAACAAAATAGGAATGAATTATATTGTTGGATCACGTTATTATACAAAAAGGAATCATTTTCAGGCGGATTCGACTCTACTATTCATAGGAGCCGATTCATAGAACCGAGCCGATTCGACTCGACAGCAAACAAGCACCGTCACCACAGGCAACGCCTCATTTGAAGCATACCCGTCGACGTCTCAGTCAACGGATTCATCCACGGTAAATATTGAAATATCCAATTCAGTAAAATGATTGTTTTGTGTATATTTCTCTGCAGTTTATGTCATTTAACAGAATTAACCAAGTAAGTTAGCTTTAGTTGTAACATTAGGCTCTTACGCCATGTTATTTGTTAACAGACAGGTTAAGCGCCATTTTAACCACACCCGTCGGTTTCTCGGTCAACAGATTCATCCACGGTAAATGTTGAAATATCCAATTCAGTTCAATTATTGTTTTGTGTATGTTTATGTACAGTACATGTCATTTAACAGAATTAACAAGTAAATTAGCTTTAGTTGTAACATTAGGTTCTTATGCCACGTTATTCGTTAACAGACGGGTTAAGCGCCATTTATAAACGATAAATTAACCGACGGTTAGTGCTCGTGAGGTAAGTTAACGTCATTAGAGACAATGAGTTTTTTTAGCATAACGTTAGTTCCTGAAAAAAGAAAGGTAATTTTCTGTTAAGGGCGCCACGGAGGCCTAGTGGTTAGCACGTTCGCCTCACAGCAAGAAGGTCGCTGGTTCGAGCCCTGGCTGGGTCAGTTGGCATTTCTGTGTGGAGTTTGCATGTTCTCCCCGTGGTTGCGTGGGTTTCCTCCGGATGCTCCGGTTTCCCCCACAAGTCCAAAGACATGTGGCATAGGTGAATTGGGTAGACTAAATTGTCTGTATAGTGTATGAGTGTGAATGTGTGTGTGTGGATGTTTCCCAGGTATGGGTTGCGGCTGGAAGGGCATCCGCTGCATAAAAATATGCTGGATAAGTTGGCGGTTCATTCCGCTGTGGCCACCCCGGATTAATAACGGGACTAAGCCGACAAGAAAATGAATGAATGAATGAATGAATTTTCTGTTAACTTTAACTGTTAACTGCTCTCTCTATTTCAGCACAACATTGAAATGAAGGTGAAGTACTTCAGGTGACCATGAAGGATAAGTTAAGGTAAGCGTCATTATGAAAAAAGAAAGGTAATTTCTCTTAACTTTAATTAAATAAGTGAATCCAGAATAAAGTTAAGGTAAGCTGGCCTTCACATAGTCATTATGACCATCATTATCAACCAATAAAACGTTATTGTCATAGAGTATAGCAAATGCAAAGTAAATTAACCACATAACAGTGGTCAGATGTTTTTGTTTTGTAACATAACAGTAGTTAATATGCAGTGAATAATTATTTAACATTTAAACATTTAGAGAGTCTTTTAAGAGTGTACGCAAGACTTCTTCCAGTGGTACGCGGAAGAATCTCTGAATAATAAAATAATAAAATGAACACACTTTTTAAACCCTTTGACGCGTCCGATAACACCATGATCAGACAGCATTGGCTGTTCCCTGAAGCGTACGAGTACACCGGAGTGCTTAGAATGTTTACTTTAGTGCATCGCGTCATCAAACGTTAAAAAAATCAGCCTGCTTGGCGCGGAGGAAGAAAAAGAGGCGCGCGCGCTGGCGGAGAGTTGTGCGGAGGGAGAGACACACGCGCTAGAGAAGCCCTTCAGCAGACCAGTCCTGTAGTGTTGAGATTTCAGTTACTAACTCGGGAATATACTGCACGTATGAATTGGTCAAGCACTGTACATGTGTATGTAAGGGATAATCAACGGCTTGCCGTCCGTTAATGCACGACGCGCAGGCAGACAGAGAGATAGAGAGCATGTCAGTGCTGTTTATACATGCTAATGTTATACGATTTCATCAGTCCGATCATGGGTGGACAATTAAGACATTCTCAGTCAGATGAGTATTTTTCTAATTTTGCAGATCTCCCGTCCGCCAGTAACATTTCTCATCGGTTTCACATGCGAGTTGCTATAGTTACTATAAACGTTTGGGAGAAGCGCATTCATTTCGAACTGTGATCAAAACTGACTGGAACTACCTGTGCGTTGCACACCCTCCAGCCAATCAGAATCAAGAATATCAACAGACTATGGAATTTATGCATTAATCACTCGCTTTTCTGACACACATAGGCCTACTGTAAATGACGAGCAGTAAGCGGATCTAACTTCTAATTTAAATATGTAATTCCGAATCGTATCAAAATACAAGTTAACGTTTAGATATCTAAGTTATGTAATATGTACATGAAAATATATCTCAAAATATATAAAAATGTATAAAAAATGTATGTATATAGGCTACGTATATGACATATAACCTATATTCATCAGGTCCAAGCAACATTTGCAGGTTTTGATGAATATGCTACTATACATTAATACTTTACAAGTACAGCAGTTTTCTTTTTATTATTAAAGAACAGTGCCATTTTTAAATCACTTTTAAAAGCACATTTTAATTTAAATGGTAAAGTTATTTTTTTACTCTGCAAGCACAGTTAATGTTCAAACTATTTATAATGTGTAAAGTGGCTGACAATAATACATATTCTTAATAAAAGGAATTGATTTGTCTTTTTTTTAACTGTGCAGTGCTGTCGCTGCTTAATTAGGCCTACTGCGCTACTGTATTTCAATACCGGTCATTATGGTGGTACTTGGAGAGACAATTTTTTTCTGAGGTGGTACTTGGTGAAAAAAGTTTGAGAACCACTGACATAGTACATGTTAATTGACTATTTCTTCGTGGTAATTTTAAGGCATTACTAACATTTACTAATGAGAACTTATTGTATAGAATCACTGATGCATGGTGAGTGTATATCCTGAGTACACAAATATAACCCAAAGACATGATCACCATCTAAACCAACAAGTATATATTGCCTATTCTAAGTGAAATTGATGGGGACAAGGAATGATTTGTGCACACATTTTAACTCACACAGATTGGTATGGTGGTACTTTAGATTTAGATGATCAAATGTTGAGTCTTATTCTACTTATTTATATTACTTACTTATTATATTTATCAGCTTTTGCAGCCTTGCGCCATGGATGTTGAAAAAGTGTGATGCTACCAAGCACCTCTTGCTTGATAGTTCAAGGTAATGTTGATGTCTTCCTCATTTTTATTAGATTTTCAAGTGTCAGGTTGTTCACAGATTTGTTGTGAGCAGTTTCACGTACAAACTCTTTTTCTTCTTCCAATAGTTGCTACATTAAAATAAATCTGGTGTTAAAAACAATCACAGCTAGGCGATTTGGCTACAAAGTGCTGAGTAAATATTAGACAAATATTTTTTAAACTATAGTTTTTGTATTTATTAGCAATTTAACTGGGCATGTGTGTGTGTTTGCTTGGTTTTTAATAGGGGGTGTATGGAATAACAACTTCATTTGTACAAACTAATTTAATTATTCACAACCTCAGTCTTTCTTTTTCCAGCAATACAACATCAAACAAACAGTCTTATTCGTTGGAAGGTCAAGAGGTCGTGGGACCTCATCTGGATTTCACAACTGGAAATGATTTGAATATAAAGTATGCTGAAGATGCCTTTTGCACTCTGGAACTTCAGGTAATGTCTATATTTAATATTGTACCTGAGGGCTTGTTTTGGGGGTTAAACAAGGAACGTATAGGAGCACAAGCAGTCATCTCAAATATGGCCTGTGTTGCAGACTCGTGTCTGTGCTGGAGACCAGAGAGGACGCTGTTATGCTGGATGGAGCTCCAATGCTGGATTGATACCCAATGTGAACTCAAGTATTCAGGTGAGTGTAATAGATACAAGTCATTGCAAATACATTAAAAAGTGGAGAATTTTTACTGCACAGGGCAAATGAAGTGAAATGCAACACGTTTGTGAATGTGTGGTATTCACCTCAGTCTTTTTTTTTTTTTTTTTTTTTTTTATGTCGCCTTTAATTGTATAACATTAATGTTTCCAAACGATTTAATTTGTTCTCTCTTTATAGTCAAGTAACATTAATGTTAATGTAACAACTCTTTGTTACTTTATATACAGGTTTGTTTGTGATGTGAGGGTGAGAAAATAACAAAATGATTGTTTTAAAGTGAATTACCCAATTAGTTAAAATGATTTAAATATTCATTCAATCCAATCTGTTTTATGCTTATTTAAAGTACTAAATATACTTAAAGTTGTTCCAATTTAGCACTCAAAAGTACACTAAATACACTTAAAGTTGTACTTTAGTGCAATTTGATTACAAGTAAAATAAATTTAGCACAGAATTAATATGTCCAAATTGTCAAACTTTAAGTTAACTAATCATTAACACACCTAAAATATATTAACAATTAGTCTTGATCTAAGTATACTAAGCATATTTATTTTTCACTGAGGATAACCGCATTTCCTGACTGCATGTTCACGATCAAAAATCTTTACATGCTTTGGAACTAAACAAACCAACCAAAAGCTGCTTGTGTAGACACTTATTCTCATGTTAAAAAGTATAATTCACCCAAAAACTATAATGTCATTTACTCACCCTCAGATCATCCAAGATGTAGGTAGAACATTAAAGCAGATTTTGAGCTGAATCTGTTGTTCTTGATGCTTCATATAATGGTAGTGTATAGTGTCAGTTTTTATTAGAGTCCAAATCAATAGCTGTGGCGACTGGTGACCATTGCTCTGTGTATGAAACTGAACAATATTTTCAATATTTTTAGCTTTAATCCACAGCCTGGTCAAGCAGATATTGGCACTTGTGTGACTGTAGTCTGATTGTAGTCCGGTCCCTTTGACGACGATTTTCGGACACATTTGCCACAGTCATATCACTTCGTCTGACAATATCACCCAGCAGCCTAACAACAGTTACTCACTGAAGCTAAGCAGGGCTGAGCCTGGTCAGTACCTGGATGAGAGACCACATGGGAAAACTAGATGGCTGTTGGAAGTGGTGTTAGTGAGGTCAGCAGGGGGCACTCAACCTGCGGTCTGTGTGAGTCCTAATGCCCCAGTAAAAGTGAAAGGGACGCTATACTGTCAGTGTTAGCTGTTTTTCAGATGAGACGTTAAACCGAGGTCCTTACTCTCTGTGGTCATTAAAAATTCCATGGCACTTCTCGTAAAGAGTAGGGGCGTAACCCCGGTGTCCTGGCCAAATTCCCTCTCAGCCCTTAACCATCATGGCCTCCCAATCATCCTTATCGACTGAATTGGCTGTATAACTATCTCTCCTCTCCACCTATAGCTGGTGTGGTGAGCGCACTGACGCCGTTGTACTGTGGCTGCTGTCGCATCATTCAATGGATGCTGCACACTGGTGGTGGTGTGGAGAGACCCCCCCTCATGATTGTAAAGCACTTTGGGTGTGTGGCCATACACATTACATTACGAATATGTGAAGGCGTGTAATTGGACGGGAGGTCAGGTAATGTAGTTTGTTTATTGATATCGGTGGGTTGTTCATGTGACATTGCATTTTCACTGTCACTCATGAATATATTATTAAAATGCAGTAAATGGTTAAGCAGTTTTGTCTTTATGGACCACTAGTTATAAAACTGCTTTTATGTTTCATTTTCGCAAATGGCAAACATTCATCCATCCATATATGTCTAAAAACTCAAGATCTTTATATATTTTTGACAGAAACCTGGTGTGAGACTATTTAGGCCCAATCCCAATTCTACCACTTAGCCCTTCCCCTTACCCCTACCCTTCATTTTGCATGTTCACGTCAAGGTGGTGTCCCAGTTCTCTAGCTTGAAGGCGTAGGGCTAAGGGCAAGAGGTATACACCCCTTCGAACGAAGATTTTTCAGGACCACACTTAAAACAGAGGGGTAGGAAAATTTACCAGAATGCACCTGCCACAACGGCAGGATAGCTGAACCCGGAAGTAAGGAGATGCACAAATTAGTATTTTTTGTCACTATTACAAATTTTTTCGACAAACAAACATAAATGTTTTAATATATTCATAACCGCGTTCATCTTTTACTGTCATGCTTTGTTTAAAAAAAGCGCTAAATTTTGTGATCTATAATCCATAATCAAAACTCCTGTACAGCAGTCCCACAACATTCTGACACACGATGACATTCGAATACCCTGTCAGTAATGTCTAGTGTCTGGGAATGAGCTTTTACAGTGTCTGCTATAATGTTAATGTTGTTTTCGTGTGTTTACATAGATAAATATAGCTACAGTGTAAATACACAGTTTAGTTACGATCTTATTGCCACATTAGATCGTTATGATAACATAATATACGCCTTCAGTGATATACTGAAGATAAACACCAAACAATAAAACAACTGGAATAACTCCAGCAGTCGTGATTGTCTGATCTCATATGAAGCAAGAAATCGCGATGACATATGATGATGTGTGCAGGTGTTGAAGTGCTGTCCCAATTCTTATGGGTAAGTTTTGAAGCCCTTCCCCTTAACCCTCGGTTGTAAGGGCCAAGGGGAAGGGGTACAAAAATAAAATTAGGATTGCGCCTAATATTACAATAATAATAACATTAATAATATAACAGCACTATGTGAAGATTAGAGTCCAACAATTAAGATAAATCACTCTCATGCTGTTTGCATATTTTTCTACATTTTTTTTGTCACACTGTCGGACATACGGTTAGTGACCCTTTACATTTTATTAAACATCAGACTTCATACTACATGGCATGACCCTTTACATTTTATTAAACATCAGACTTCATACTACATGGAATTTATTTATTTTCCTATTTGTCAACAACCCATATCAGGGCTCAACGCTAAGGATTTTATCCACTGTCCCCACCAAATCATTTAGTTATATACTTATTTCTTGGGCACATTTGTAAAATAATGAGTCAAAACACAGCAAATACATGCATACAGTTTTATTGAACATAACGTTATCTAAAAACAAGTGACATTTTTTAAAAACTGAATAAAAAACATATAAAACACACCATGAGCTCTTTTTAACACTTCTGTGTGCTCTGTATCACATCACCTGTTTCAGTGCAATGCTAACCAGTACTTATACTTCCAGTTAATCTGAAAATAGCCAATCGTGAGACTTATTAGCCATTCGGTTCTGTAAGGGGAGGGGGTCTGTGCAGATTCGCTTGATACTGTAAGTTCTGTCGTTTAGAAAATATTTAGTGTGTGTATTTTGACAGGAGTATCACTTGGAGTTTCTCAGTGTGTGTGTTTTATTGATTCTTCGTGTTTGTTCTGCTGTTTTCTGTGTTCTTGATGAAGGCTTGAGATTGAAAGTTCTGTGTGCGTCTTGTCCAGTCGCCGCTGAGGAGCCATGCTGCTGTCTGTTCATCTCTTTGTTTATTTGATTCATTCAATTATCTTATCAAGTTATTCTTTCTGTTGTAGTTTTTTTTTTGGCCATCATTTTTGCCTCTCCATCAGGGGTGCCCAGACTCGGTCCCGGAGGGCTGGTGTTCTGGAGAGTTTAGCTCCAACCCAACTAAACACCTGAACAAGCCAATCAAGCTCTTCTTGGTCACACTAGAAGTTTCCAGGTAGATGTGTTGAGGCCGAGTCTCCAGGACCAAGTTTGGGGAGCCCTGCTCTAAATAGAGAATATGATTTTTGTGTCCTTTTTGTTACCTACCCCCTCCCCAAATATGCACTATTAAAAAGAGATTGTAACAGTAACTTCACTAGGAAATGTGGCTAATCAAACATAGTCTGTGGCTTGTGCTTTGGGATCTCGACACTGTGTCGAAACGTCAGTTTCACGTCAGCCATCCCTATCTGTGGCGTGCATATTAATGATCCTGTGTGCAACATGGCAGTCTGTATTTTATCTGCCTGTTTTTTTTGTTGTTGTTTTTTTAACCGGGATTTTTCACTCACAGGATTTAATTGAGAAAGAGGAAACATTGGTGTGTGTGGCTCTTGGTGTGTCTATTTCCATCTACTAAACTCTTATTATTCAGCTATGCCCAGAATTTCATTATATAAATGTCACTGTTGAAGGCCGGTCCACCGAAGTGCAGCTCTGCCAGCCCTAACCAAGCAAGCCAGAGGCGACAGTGGCAAGGAACCAAACTCCACCAATTTAGGTGGAGAAAAAACCTTGAGAGAACCAGGCTCGGTCAGGGGACCAGTTCTCCTCTGGACAAAACTTAAGGCAGAGCTGCAGTCTGGATGTCGGAGAGGGTTGGGAACGGTGGAGTCCTGTTTTTCCTGGTCTTACTTTTTTATGTTCCTAATGGAGGGAAATTGAAACAGAATATGTCTGGTTAGTTACAAGCATAGAAGAAGGACCTCAATGAGGAAATTTCATTGAATGATTGTAGAGAAGCCTGTAGAGAAGCTCAGACACAAATTGTGAACACAAGATTGGAAATAATACAATATAACTGGCTAATAAGAGTTTATATAACTCCAATATTACTAAACATTGTGCATAAACTGCTAAACTTCATCATGATTTAGTGAAAAATGTTGTGTAATTCTCACCTGTTTCTCCATGTTGTGTGTGTGCTTTGTTCTGTGAGCAGTGTGGTGAAGAAGAGGATGCTGGGAGCTGCTCCGAGGGACACACTTCATTCTCCTTCAGCTCCGCATTTTCTCTGACCTCATCGAAGGTGTACGCCTTCATGATCTTCCCATTCCTGAACACAATCTGGAGCAAGTCCTCTCCGTACTCCTCCAGACGGCCGCTTCCCTCTTCCAGTGTCACCAGACCTCCACTGGATGTCCTGTGAAGGGAAAGCCGGCCTTTCTTTGACTTTTTAGTGGGGTCAGCAATGGGGTCTTTAAAGACGTTTATGGGCACCCCGTTCGTCACCACATAACTGCACTTATAGCAGCAGCTGAGCAGATCTCGGTTCAGTTTCTGCAGCAAAGATCCTCCTGAACCAAAGGCGATGTTCTCAATACTCCATCCGTGCTTTTTTATGCCCTCCAAGATATCATGTAAAGAGTCGATGTCGATGCCATCCCCCTGGATGACTCTGATGTAGGAGGGCAGCACCTTATAGCCTTTGGAGTTCTTGAGCGGAGGGAACTTCTCTCCTAGGATCTCGAGCACCTTCAGCACTGTTTCTAGAGGGTCTCCTGAATCGGGTCGGACAACCAGCGGGGCGTCTGCACTACGCATCTCCACCAGAGCCCTCAGCTCTTCACCCCAGATCTTCTCGCAGGCGTTGAAGATGTCGTAGCTGTCGCTGACCACAGATACAGGGACGGATGGGAACAGCCTGACAATGTGCTCAAAAGCATCCTTCTCATGCTCCTTTCCCCAGGCTGTGATGGTGCTGTGCTCTGCAGCAGGTACAGAGAAACCAGCAACCGCCTCTTTAGTGCCGTAATATTTCCTGATGAGACTGATCCCAGCCATGGTGTCTGTTCCTTTGAA
>CAIGQQ010030100.1:5858-22129 GCA_903798035.1 Danio albolineatus | reverse complement strand
CAGTCACCAGACATGAACATTATTGAGCACGTCTGGGGTAAGATGAAGGAGGAGGCGTTGAAGATGAACCCAAAGACTCTTGATGAACTCTGGGAGTCTTCACGCTTTCTCTGCCGTTCAAGATGACTTTATTAATGCGTTATTGGAGTCAGAGATGTGTGGATGCAGTCCTCCAAGCTCATGGGAGTCACGCACAATATTCATTCTGTCTCCACTGCAGCAGGACTTTATATTCTATACTGGACATTATTGAAGGTTCAGTGACGAGACTTTTGTCAGGTACTGTATACAACTACACTATTGACCTTGGTGTTCATCTTGGTCTCATTCACTTCCATTGATTTTGAGATGTTAAAAACAGCTCGTTCTGCTGCTTGATGTTGCAAACTGATCGTTTCCTATTATATTAATCTACTTTTTATGGATAGTCATGAACACACTTGTTTGCAGAGCATGTAGTTAGACCGTTTGTTATTCCTAGTCATTTCTCCCTGAGGCAATTGAATAGGAAGTTGTAAAACAATCGCAAAAACGAGCGCACTTCCGCATTTCAGAATAAGGTCAATACTTTAATGCGGTTCTCTCTATTTTTAGACTGGGGGAAACAAAAAACAAGTGTCGTGTTTTGTGCAGCCAACATTGGTTTTAGTCCTGCATCATTTCCTGATCCCGTTCAGCCACTTCTTCCTTTACAGTCCCACTCGATTACACTGAAGCGTTTGGGTTTGACCTTCCATTTCTGACACTTGTACAAAATTAAAGTGCTGGATTAACCAAACAGGAGAATCCACGCTTAGTATTCATCCTTTATTTCTTCCCCAATCCCTCGTTCACACACACACACACACACACATGGCGAGCTGTGTCAGATTGAGCCCATAAGGTCGCTATGCTAATGTGTTATTCTGTTCACTCCAGAACGTTCAATAATTCAGGAGACAGGTTTGCTTGGTATTCTGCCGCACCACCTTCAGTGCGTGTGTGTCTCACTGTTTTAGTGTGTGTCAGCACGTGATAAGCAGGGCTAGTTGATTAAGTTAGTGTAGCGACGAGGCCTCTGATGGGAAAGCTGTGTGTCTTGAGGTTTGGGATCCACACAAGCGATTGCGTGGGAGTTTATTCAGTTCGACACGGTGGAGAATTGTGGCTCTTGAAGAAATGAGCAGTTGCACATGTCTATGGTTCCTCTCACTCATTTACTTTCTCTCAAACTTTCTGAGATTCGTGTTGCGTAATTTGAGTCCCGTCCAGAAAATTGTCAGAGGCATCTAAAAATATAGTTGTTTATTGTATAGTACTGTAGTATCATATGTTTGCAGAATATATAGACCTGTTTGTGCATATTGAAGCCCTTAGGGGTGGACTTAAAGGTGCTGGATGTCAGTTTTTGACTCTTTTAAAGCATAAAAATACCATAATATGTTTGCAGATATTTAAGAAACATGTCAAGTGAACATGTTAATCTGAAAAACAATGCTGAAGTCAGATATTCTGTTTTGAAAATGGGTTTTCCGTGCCGGAATGCTGTCTTTGTTTTGGTCATTTTAACCTGCCGAATGCTAGTTTAGCCAATTATATTTCAGCACAGGCCGTATTTTATTCATTCAGTCAGAAAGGCTCTGAAAGCATGCATCTGTGACTGAAATGGGACCTCTGGTGGACAGTAGCAGACTCTGAAATGAGATGCAGATTCAGAGTTCCCCATGAGGTTATTATTAGCAAATGATATAAATATTACAAGCTTAAACATTAGGTGAGCAGGTTACACTGTAACTGCATTTCCTAACAACACACTCTTCAGTACGACACGGTGGAGAATTAAGGCTCTTGAGGAAAGGAAGAGTTGCACATGTCTATGGTTCCCCTCTCTCATTTATTTTCTCTCAAACTTTCTGAGATTCGTGTTGCATAAGGCTCTGAGTCCCGTCCAGAATATGTCAGAGGCATCTGAAAATATAGTTGTTTATTCTATAGTACTGTATTATCATATGTTTGCAGAACATATAGACCTGTTTGTGCATATTGAAGCCCTTAGGGGTGGAGTATGCAAGTTTTTGACTCTTCTAAAGCATAAAAATACCATAATTTGTTTGCAGATATTTAAGAAACATTCCAAGTGAACAGGTGTATCTGAAAAACATTGCCGAAGTCAGATATTCTGCTTTGAAGATGTGTTTTCCGTGCCGGAAAGCTGTCTTTGTTTTGGTCATTTTAACCCGTCCAATGCCAGTTTAGCCAATTGCATTACAGCACAGGGTTGCCGTATTTCATTCATTCAGTCAGAAAGGCTTTTAAAGCATGCATCTGTGACTGAAATGCGACCTCCGGTGGACAGTAGCAGACTCTGAAATGAGATGCAGATTCAGAGTTCCCCATGAGGTTATTATTAGCAAATGATATAAATATTACGAGCGTAAACATTAGGTGAGCAGGTTACACTGCAACCACGTGTCCTAACAACACACTTCATGACGAAATACTCAGTGATGAGCAATTTGGCTGTTTGCACCAGACGAAACACGACAGAAATGTAAATACAGCCATTCAGAAGCACAGAATATGCACTCACTCATGAAATGGTAAGGTTTATAATCTATTTAATACATATTAACATTATTAAATGTACATGCTGAATCACTCATATGTGTTAAGTGTTTAGTTTAATTTTGTCTTCATGATCTGCTGCTGCTTTCAGTATATGGCAATACATGTCATGTAATACAGCATTCAGACTCAGATCATTAGCATTTAGCCCTGAATAAAGCACATGAGGTGCACCTGAGCTGATCATTATCAGTTTAGAAATAGAAGCCGTTTCTAATATATCAATTCGAGGTGTTGCTTAGGATAAAAACTCCTTTACACATGGAGAATATTCCCTCTATCGGGTGCCGTTGCTCTTATTTAGTACACGGCTTAAATCAGCCTCGCTGTTGGTGTCAATCTGGAAACCTGCGCCTGTGTTTGTTTTGAAGTGCAGTACCTAGTTCAACTGTCAAACTCACATACTGCAGCTTTAAAGTCTCTGAATCACCATGAATTTAAAGTACAGTTGAAGTCTGTTGAAGTCATACATATCGCAGCCTCTTGCGATTAAATAATTAACTGATTTCTGATCTCACATCGCTAATATACAGGTTAATCTCCACTGCTGTATGGACATCTGTTATGTTAATGTACAAAATAAACCTGATTTAACGTCCACAAACTAAGATTGAAGCATCTTCTTTCATAATTGTCCTGACATGCAGCTATGATGAAGTAAAGATGGTAAAATGGCTGTAATTCATGAACATGCACTGTTTTAAACACGTGTTAAACTTGTGAAACTCACATCTGATAATGACTGATGATCACAGAGCGCTGAACAGAGCTTTTAATCCCGGTTGCTTTGTGCACGTCCTGTCTTGTTGACACGATTACACATGTTACTACGGAAACATGTTAATACGCAGCTGTCAATCAATTCGGTGGGCGGGGAAACCGCACCCCTACGTCACATTGCGGTCGGCCTCAAAATGGGAGGGATTTAGATTTTTTTTAACATCAGGAACATTTAAAAAAAGACACTTGTTGTGTTTCTATCACCACAATATGACTGTGGACACGCTGTACTACACACATCTCTGTCCAAACAGCTTACAAAAGATGATATCCACCAAATAATCCACTTTAAAGTATAGTACTGGAACGAACTGAACAACCTGGAAAGAAAGAGAGCCTGTTTTCCACAAGCCTGTTTTCCTCAATGTGTGGCTTTGGGTTAGTGTGTTTATAACTAGCTCTGTGTGTGTGTGTGTGTGTGTGTGTGTGTGTGTGTGTGTGTGTGTGTGTGTGTGTGTGTGTGTGTGTGTGTGTGTGTGTGTGTGTGTGTGTGTGTGTGTGTGTGTGTGTGTGTGTGTGTGTGTGTGTGTGTGTGTGTGTGTGTCTAAATGCTGATGTCATGTTCTGCCCACTCTTGCATCCGCTTCCTGCCTCAGTAACAAACAAGACTCAGCTATCCCAGCATGCCATGCATTCTCCTTTCCCCCTTTTCTCTCTCTTTCCTCTTTCTCTTTGCTGCTTTTCTCAATCCTCAAAGACTCAGAACCTCCCACTGGAGAGGAGAGCGCGCACACACACATATACACACACACACACACACACACACATACACGTTCACACATACACACAGAGAGAAAGAGACTGACACACACACTGTAAGACACAGACACAAAGAGAGAGAGACACACACAAACATACAGACAGACGCACACATACAAACACAGAGACACAAAGAGAAAGACATACACACAAATACAGAGACAATGAGACACACACACACACTAACATAGAGACACATTGACAGACACACACCCACACACACACAGACATATACAGGCATACACTAACACACACACACACACACACACATAGATGTACACTGGAACACAAACAGACACACAGGGACACAGACGCACACACACATACAGAGGCAGACACACACACTGACACACAAGATCACACACAAACATACAGACACACACACACACACACACACACACTTATAGATGTACACAGACAGAGGCAGACAAACATAGACGCACACACTGGCACACAGACACACACATACACAGGCAGACACACACACAAACACACATTTATAGATGTACACATGCACACAAACATAGACACACAGGGACACCGACGCACACACACACTAACACACAAAACCACACACACACACTTATAGATATACACAAACAGAGGCAGACAAACATAGACGCACACACTGGGACACAGACACACACACATACACAGGCACACAAACACACACACACACACATATAGATGTACACAGACACAGGCAGACGCACAAACATATAGACACACACACACAAACTGACATACAAAGACACACACACATGCAGACACACACACTGACATACTTAGACATGCCCACTCAGTCAGACCTACAGAGAGACACACACACGCATACAGAGATGCACACGCAGACCCAGAGACACACAGACACATACTGAGACACACACACACACACAGACATACAGAAACACATACAGAGAGACCCAGACAGACACACACATACACATGCAGACACACACAAACACACACAGACATACAAAAACACACACACATACATACATACAGACACAAACACACAGAGATACCCAGATCGACACTGAGACACGCACAGACACACACACACACATACAGTGACCTACTGAGACACAGAGACAAACATACACACAGACAATAACACACAGAGAGACATACAGAGGCATACAAAGACGCACACAATCACAGATACACACACACACACACACACAGAGGAGTCGGTATGGTGTGTTAGTAACTCTTGTCCTCGGTAAGTTTGTCAGAGCAGTGTCGTATTGTGAGTGTTTTGTTCACGGTATTGTGTGTGTCCAGCATCAGGTCTCCGTCTGCTCAAACCCTCCGCCAGCTCACACACACCATTCAGTTTTCCCTCTGCTTTTCCTCCAAGTGCTCTAGATAGTGAGCACTAAAGCGCCCTCAGCCTGGCAGTGTGTGTGTGGGAGCAGTTGTCAGCTTGTTAGTGAGTGTTAAAGGCTGTTGAGGTTCACAGCAGCTGCTGGAGGGAGCAGCTCTGCCCTCTGTTGACTAGAGCTGCAACAGGACACAGTACTGTAGTCTATCTGGACAGGTCATCGCTGTTTTATATCTTTAATATATCATTCACGCTGTGTGTGTGTGTGTGTGTCTGTGTGTGTGTTTGTATGCATGTAGGTTTAAATTTTATTTTCATCCTCTTCTGCAAAAGAGAACTTTCCCCACTGTGGGGCTAATAGAGGAATGAATCAATGAATCAATCAGTCAGTGTATAAAATAATCAATGAATTAATTAATCAGTCAATCAAACAGTGAATGAATTAATCAAACAATCAATCAATCAAACAGGTGAATGAATGAATCAATCAATCAATCAATCAATCAATGAACCAATCAGTGAATGAATCAATCAAACAATAAATGAATGAATCAATCAATCAAACAATGAATGAATCGATCAATCAATAAATCAGTCAATGACCCAATCGGTGAATGAATTAATGAATAAATGAATGAATCAGACAATGAATGAATCAAATAATGAATGAATGAATGAATCAAATAATGAATGAATTAAATAATGAATGAATGAATCAAACATTAATGAATGATTCAAAGAATGAATGAATCAAACAATGAATGAATGAATGAACCAATCGGTGAATTAATGTATGATTCAAACAATGAACCAATCAATCAAACAAACAATGAATGATTGAATTAATCAAACAATGAGCGAAAGAATCAGCAAACCAATCAGTAAATGAATGAATCAAACAATGAATGAATGAATGATTGAATCAATCAATCAATGAACCAATTAGTCAGCGAATGAATGAATCAAGCAATGAATCAATCAATAAATCAAACAATGAATTAATCAATCAATGAGCCAATCAATTAGTATATGAGTGAATAAATCAAACAATGAATGAATCAATGAATGAATAAATCAATGAATGGAACAATCCGTGAATGAATCAATCAATCAATCAATGAAAGAACCAATCAATCAATAAATGAATGAATCAAACAATAAATGAATTAACAAATCAATAAACCAGTCAGTCAGTGAGTGAATGAATGAATCAATCAATCAGTGAATGAATGAATCAAACAATAAATGAATGAATGAATCAATGAACCAATCAATCAAACAATGAACCAATCAATCAGCGAATGAATGAATGAATCAAACAATAAATGAATTAATCAATCAATTAGTAAATGAATGAATAAATCAAGCAATGAATGAATCAATGAATGAAACAATCAGTGAATGAATCAAACAATCAATCAACCAATCAAACACGTATTGAATGAATCAATCAATGAATCAAACACTGAATGAATGACTCAAACAATGAGTGAATCAATCAATCAACCAATCTATTAATGAGTGAATGAATGAATGAATCGAACTATAAATAAATAATCAAACAATGAATGAATTAATGAATAAACACTCAATGATTAAAACAATGAATGGTGGTAGGCTGACACAGGCATCTGTAGCTCCGCCCTCTTCTGTAAGAAGCAGAATCTTATTTGCATTTAAAGCGACAGTCACCAAAACACCACACGATTAGGATCAAAGCCTGAAAGAGAGTTATCAGAGAGTTATAAAACATTATCTGTGTGGTATTTTGAGCAGAAACTTCACACACACACACACACACACACACAGACTTATTTGACATCTTGTAAAAAGAGGCATAATAGTTCTCCTTTAAAACAACGGTCAGCTTGAGTAACAGTGTTTCTTAGTGTAAGTCTTAAGGGGAAAGTGAGCTGCTCTATATTTCCCTTCCTCACCTTATGAAGCAGCTCTGCTCTCTCTCTCTCTCTCTCTCTCTCTCTCTCTCTCTCTCTCTCTCTCTCTCTCTCCCCGAGCTCCAGAATGGCAGCTTCTCTGTGGTTTTTCAGCAGTGTTTTCAGCATGATGAAATATTGATGCAGTCATTCCCCAGTCCTACAGAAGTGTTGCCCGAACCACAACATCTCTCGCTCGCTAACATGCACACAACCGTGAACTAGTTTGAGTAACTTCAGCCATCGGTGAAGCTTTATTTATTTATTTATTTATTTATTTATTTACTTATTTACTTCTATTTATTTACTTATTTACTTTTAAAGATTTTACACTTTCATCAGGTACAGAGGTCGTACATCTGAATGCACACACAAATAAAGCACAAATTCTGTACATCCACTTTCTCTTTCAGCATGTAGGCTTTTCTTTTGTGCATGTACACTAATGTTGTACATAATAATAATAAATAAACAATAATATTACATAAAAATAATTTTAAAAAATAAAAAATTTAAAAAGGCAGGGGATAATTAAGTAAAAATAAATAAATAAATAAACCAGTAAAATAAGATAAAGATACAGATCAGCAACAAAACTATGTTCATGTAGGGAGTGATCCTTCTGATTTAAAGGGCACCTTTGATGAAAAATCTACTTTGTAAGCTGTTTGGACAGACATATGTGTAGGTATAGTGTAAAGACGGTCATATTGGGCTGATATAAACACACCCAGTCCTTTTATTTCAATTTAACAACATAAAAACAAAAACCGACCGCAACTTGACGTAGGAGTGCGGTCCCCCCGCCCACCCATATTGATTGACAGGCGCGCGTTACCATATCCTCAGTTTGTTGTTTTACGTCCGCCATTTTCTTAGTGTGAGTCGAAGCGATGCCACCAAAGGAATACGCTTGTGCTGTTTTTGGATGCAAGGCTCAACACAAGAGCCTTTATCGTCTTGAGCAACGAGCAACAGAGGCTTAAGTGGCTGAGTTTTATCTTTAACGATCAGGTGCCTGAAAACGTACCTAAACTGTCGTATGTTTGCGCAGACTGCTTTGAGAATGCGGGACAATTCCACTCGGGATTCGCCAATAAATTGTTTTTGAAAAATAGATCAGTTCCAACAATCCGCGATCCTTTCTGCATATAAATCACACCAGTGCAGTGTTTATCTTAGTGGATATCTTTATGTCTTGTCTGTATTTGTTTGTAGAACTCTGATATGGCGAACGTTATCAAACGCATTACGGATGATGCATGCATCATTACATAGCGGCTGTAAAACTGCACAAAGACATAAATGATTTTGTAACTACAACTCTGACACATTCGTGTTATTGATTCCTCAACAGTCGTCTCTGCTTGTTCTGTGTCCGAGTCCGGGTCGTACACATACGGCTAAATGCTTCTCTCTGTCTGCCTGTCTGTTGCCGTACACAAAGCAGGGACGCGCTTGGCTCCGCCCATTTGTTAAGATTGGCGGGAAGTCGAAGCTAATTTTCATGTGAAGCAACACACCCCTAAAACAGCGACCTGTGTACACGCCCTCAAAATGACACTCTTTAACACGTTATAATAAAACAATCTGAATTGTGTTTTGATCTGAACCTAGACTGGCACACTCTGAACAACCATAGTAGTGATATAAAATCTTAAAAAAGGGTTCATGTATGTGCCCTTTAATGTGTTTCATGCCTAAATAAAGCGAAAGCACAGAACTGACTCACATTTAAGAGCAAGGGGCGACCCTTGGTGGTTCGGCTGTATGGGTTGCGTATAGGGAGGATCGGCTCTTTAATGTTTATCGCCACCCTTCATAGAAAGACTGAAAATACTGGAGAAATACGGGAAAACACCTTTACAGGATGATAGCGGGATTGAACTGTAAAATACGGGAGAATCGCGGGAAAAACGGGACGGTTGACAGGTATGAACTAACACACTCTGCTGGACTTTAAAGCAGCATTTAGTTGGTCAATGGCGTGGTCTATTTCAGTTCCTCAAAATATAGCAACACACTAACAATGTGCCTTAACACACCTCCTTCTCAGACCACCACACAAAGTGGTGCAAATGGATTTGCCATTCAAACAAAGTACCACAAAATGGGAAAATTAGGGTTGAGCTGGTCTGAAAATAGCAACAAATCTCGCCAAACGCGTCTTGCACCTTATCGCGCCAGGTGTATGATAGTGCCCTGGGTAATCAGGCAAGTCATTGTATAACAGTGGTTTGTTCCAACACTAATATTGCTGAAGGGGGCTAATAATATTGACCTTAACATGGCTTTAAAACAATAAAGAACTGCTTTTGTTCTAGCCGAAATAAACCAAATAAGACTTTCTCCAGAAGAACAAACATTAGAGGAAATACTGTGAAAGATTTACTGCTCTTTGTCTGAAATATGGGACAAAATCAAATCAGATTCACAGCAGGGTGAATATTTGTGACTTCAACTGTATATATCGTGAGGTTATGTGAGTTTTTTGAAGCGCATCTAATGAATGTTGTGAGCTAAATCTTGTGTACTCTGGGATTTAATGCGGTGTAGGGTGTGAGGCGCAAGATTTTCCCAGCATTCCCTGGTGCACGGCCAGATTGCTTCATGCTTGTCACACACAAAAACAGACATATATCTTGTAATCCATCATGCAGCACACACACACACACACACACTTTTCTCCGTTTAGCCATGAGCTGCTGTGGATTTGCACACTGACACACATAAATGTTCATAGACATCCACAGCACAGATAATTAAATTAAAACAATGGAAAGTGTTTCTCAATTAGAAGGCTTCAGGTTGAGTTATTCAACAGTAGTAAAGTGTTGGTGGTAAAAGCGAAGAGCAAATATGCTAATTACAAGCTATAAAACGGATTAAAAACAAAAGAATAAAGATGCTAATTGAGTAAACAGGACTGGGTGTGGATATGTAATGGCATGAGGTGTTAGAGAGAGACAGATTTATTTTATATCATGTATTATATTTATTTTATATTTTTTATATTAATTTATTATTATTTTATTATGTGTTTATTTATTGTATTGACATTAAATTTTTCATAAGTTTGTTTATTTGAATATATGTATTTATTTTTGATTCGTTTTAATGAATTTTTATATTTTATTTGCATGTATTTTTCATGCGTTTATTTATTTTTATTCATTTCAATGTTTTGATTTATTTAATTTACATTTGTTTTTTTCATACGTTTATTTTTTTAGCTTATTTAATTTTATGTATTTATTTTGTTTGCATTTATTTTTTCATAAGTTCATTTATTTTCATTTATTTTATTGTTTTTATTTTAATTATGTTTATTTTTCATAAATTTAATTATTTTAATTTATTTAATTTAATGTATTTTATTTGCATTTATTTATATACATTATTTTAATTTATTTTATTTGCATTTATTTATATACATTTATTTATTTTAATTTATTTTATTGTATTTATTTTATTTGCATGTATTTTTATATGTTTATTTATTTGTATGTATTTATTGAATTTAAATTTATTTTTGTTTGTTTATTTATTTTAATTTATTTATTTTATTGACTTTTTTTGACAAGTTTGTTTATTTTAATATATTTATTTGTTTTAATGTTTTGATTTATTTACAATAATTTTTTCAGAAGTTTATTTTTATCTATTTAATTTAATGATTTTATTTGCATTTTTAATACATTTATTTATTGTAATTGTTTATTTACAATGGATTTATTTTATACATTTATTTTATTGTATTTATTTTATTTGCATGTATTTTTATATGTTAATATTAATTTATTTATTTTAATGTATTCATTTATTTTATTTATTTACGTTTATTTTTATACATTTGTTTATTTAAATTAATTTTTTATTATTTATTTATTTATTTATTTTGGTTGCATTTATTTATTTATTTATTTATATTTTTTATTTTAATGTATTTTAATTTTTCATAAATTTATGTATTTATTTTATTTAAATTTTAATGCATTTAATTTTTTTTACATTTTTATGTTTATTTATTTTAATAATTAATTTTATTTACATTAATTTATTTAATATTGGTGTCGATATCATAATCATACTATGACAAAAGCTTCAAGAATAAATCGCAGGAAGAAAACACCAATACCCTCATAAGCCTGTGGATAAAGCCTATGCAAAGTGAATGGTTGTGATTCCACTCAGTAACTTGCATGAGCAACAGCAACGCTTACTCTTGCAGACAGCACTTTATATGTTCGATGTTGATGTTCTGACTCTCTCTCTCTCTCTCTCTCTTTCAGTCTAATAAGGTCCCGGTGGTCCAGCACGCACACATGCACCCGCTGACGCCCCTCATCACATACAGCAATGAGTTTCCTCCAGGAACTCCTCCAGCACACCTCTCGCCTGAGATACTCGACCCAAAGACAGGTATCACAAACACTACACACACTTCCAATATTGGGAAACATCTGAATTATTATCCTTTGCCATGATAAAAGCACATATGTCATAATTCAGGATACTAGTATTTAGTTTAAAGTGACATTTAAAGGCTTCACTAGGGTAATCAGGGTAAAGTTAGGGTAATTAGGCAAGTCATTGTATAACAGTGGTTTGTTCTGGAGACAATCCAACACTAATATTGCTGAAGGGGGCTAATAATATTGACCTTAACATGGCTTTAAAACAATTAAAGCTACTTTTATTCCAGCTGAAATAAAACAAACAAGACTTTCTCCAGAAGAAAAAAACATTAGAGGAAATTCCTGCTCTGTTCAACATCGTTCGATCTTACTGCAAGCTGATTGGATGTGTACTTTAAAAACCGTAGACTGAAAATTCAAGCATTTGTTGAATTCTGCGTGTGATTGGCTGAGCTGATTGTTGTGTCTCTGCTTCAGGTATTCCTCGGACGCCGCATCCGGCAGAGCTCTCGCCGTATTACCCTCTGTCTCCTGGAGCCGTGGGGCAGATCCCGCATCCACTGGGCTGGCTCGTTCCTCAGTGAGTATCCGTAAAGAAAACATTACAAATACTCGAATTATTGTCCTTCTGTGTTTATTAACCCTCCTGTTGTCCAGGAACTCTGTATACCCCGATCGCCCTTTCGGTCAAAAATCAGCCGCCTTCTCGAAACCTCTGAAATAAAGCAGATAAATCCTGATTCATCCTTAAATCTGTTTATCATAAAGAAAAAAGCTCATCTGTGAATATCCAGGTTTCCCCTCATTAGTGTTTAATCAGTGGGCAACCCTCGTTTTTCACTAAAGGGTCATTCATTCATTTTCATCCGCTTTTCCTGGGCCGGGTTGCGGGGGCAGCAGTCTCAGGAGAGAACCCCTAGACTTCCCTCTGCCCAGACACTTCCTCCAGCTTCTTTGGGGGGACCCCGAGGTGTTCCCAGGCCAGCTGAGAGATATAGTCCCTCCAGCATGTCCTGGGTCTTCTCTGAGTTCTTCTCCTGGTGGAATATGCCTGGAACACCTCCCTAGGTAGGCGTCCAGGAGGCTAGGTCACTGGGGCAGCAGTCTCAAGAGAGAACCCCAGACTTCCCTCTGCCAAGACACTTCCTCCAGCTCTTCTGGGGGGGATCCAGAGGTGTTCCCAGGCCAGCCGAGAGATATAGTCCCTCCAGCGTGTTCTGGGTCTTCCCCGACTTTTCCTCCCGGTGGGACATGCCTGTAACACCTGCCTAGGTAGGGGTCCAGGAGTCCGGGTCACTGGGGCAGCAGTCTCAGGACAGAACCCCAGACTTCCCTCTCCTCAGACAGTTTCTCCAGCTCCTCTGGGGGGATCCCGAGGTGTTCCCAGGCCAGCCGAGAGATGTAGTCTCTCCGAGTTCTTCTCCCGGTGGGATATGCCTGGAACACCTCCCTAGGTAGGCGTCCAGGAGGCCGGGTTACTGGGGCAGCAGTCTCGAGAGAACCCCAAACTTCCCTATGCCAAGACACTTCCTCCAGCTCTTCTGGGGGGATCCTGAGGTGTTCCCAGGCCAGCCGAGAGATATAGTACCTTCAGCATGTCCTGGGTCTTCTCTGAGTTTTCCTCCTGGTGGGACATGCCTGTAACACCTGCCTAGGTAGGTGTCTAGGAGGCCAGGTCACTGGGGCAGCAAACTCAAGAGAGAACCCCAGACTTCCCTCTCCTCAGACACTTCCTCCAGCTTCTCTGGGGGGATCCCGAGGTGTTCCCAGGCCAGCCGAGAGGTATAATCCCTGCAGCATGTCCTGGGTCTTTTCCGAGTTCTTCTCCTGGTGTGATATACCTGGAACACCTCCCTAGGTAGGCGTCCAGGAGGCCGGGTCACTAGGGCAGCAGTCTCAAGAGAGAACCCCAGACTTCCCTCTCCCCGGACACTTCCTCCAGCTCCTCTGAGGTGATCCCGAGGTGTTCCCTGGCCAGCTGAGAGATATAGTCCCTCCAGTATGTCCTGGGTCTTCCTCGGGGCCTCCTCCCGGTGGGACATGCCTGAAACATCTCACTAGATAGGCAGCGAGGAGGCATCTGAAACAGATGTCAGAGCCACCTCAGCTGACTTCTCTCGATGTGGAGGAGCAGCGGCTCTACTCTGAGCTCCTGCCCGGTGTCAGAGCTTTTCACCCCATGCCACCCTGTGGAGGAAACTAATTTCGGCCGCTTGTATCCAAGATTTTGTACTTTCAGTCATGACCCAGAGCTCATGACCATAGGTGAGAGTAGGAACGTAGATTGACAGGTGAATCAAGAGCTTTGCCTTTCGGCTCAGCTCCTTCTTTACCACAACAGACCGATATATTGACCGCATTACTGCTGCCGCTGCACCAATCCGCCTATCAATCTCACCAAACCCAAGATACCGACAAGATAGATCACTAAAGGGTGATTAAATGCCTGTTGTGTGTGTGTTTGAGGTGTTTTTTCTTCAGCCGTCATTCCTGACCAAATATTTATAATGAGACTAAATGTGTGCGTGGAAATAAGGAGGACAAGAAGCATTTCAGACGTCTCCGGATTGTTGTCGACCTAGCCTTGATTTAGATCCGCACTTCCTCTGATTGGCCCGTTTCTCTGTGTGTGTGTGTCATTATAGGCAGGGGCAGCACATGTATCCCATCACCGCCGGGGGTTTCCGTCACCCGTATCCAGCTCTAGCCATGAATGCATCCATGTCCAGGTGAGCGTTATTTTAGATTCATCGTCCCAGACTGTCACTCTTTGCACTGTTTTTATTTTTAGTGGATTACACGCACACACACACACACACACACACACATTCCTTTAATGGAGTTTGATATGTTTACTAGGCTTACTCGTATCAGTTGAATAAGTCTTCATGCTAAATGTTAATTTCATGTAATCAAAAGCCTTTATCAGACAAATGAAAGATGGTAAAGATTGAAGATTTAAAATGCTAGTGTATGAATGAATGAATGAAAGGATAAATGAATGAATGAATGAATGAATGATGAGAACAAATGCACAAATCGACAGTTAAGAGAATGAACAAATGAATGCAAGAACATAGTAATGAGTGAATGGATGGGTGAATGAATGAATGATGAGAACAAATGCACAAATCGACAGTTCAGTGAATGAAAAAATGAATGCAAGAACAAAGGAATGAATGAATGAATGAATGAATGACGAGAACAAATGCACAGTGACAATTGAGAGAATGAACAAATGAATGCAGGAACAAAGGAATGAATGAATTAATTAATTAATTAATGATTGACGAGAACAGATGCACAAATTAGCAATTGAGAGAATGAACAAATGAATGCAAAAGCAAAGTAATGAATGAATGAATAAATGAAGGACGTGAACAAATGCACAAATTGACAATTGAGAGAATGAACAAAGGAATGAATGAGTGAATGACGTGAGCAAATGCACAGATTGACAAATGAATGCAAGAACAAATTAATGCAAGAACAAAACAATGAATGAATGAATGATGAGAACAAATGCACAAATTGACAATTGAGTGAATGAACAAATGAATGCAAGAGCAAAGGAAGGAATGAATGATGAGAACAGATGCACAAATTGTCAATTGAGAGAATAAACAAATGAATGCAAGAACAAAGGAATAAATGAATGAATGAATGGATGGATGGATGACGAGAAAAAATGCACAAATTGACAATTGAGAGAATGAAAAAATTAATGCAAGAACAAAGGAATGAATGAATGACGAGAACACATGCACAAATCGACAGTTAAGAGAATGAACAAATGAATACAAGAACAAAGGAATGAATGAGGGGCGCCACGGTGGCCTAGTGGTTAGCACGTTCGCCTCACAGCAAGAAGGTCGCTGGTTCGAGCACCGGGTGGGTCAGTTGGCATTTCTGTGTGGAGTCTGCATGTTCTCCCCGTGGTTGCGTGGGTTTCCTCCGGGTGCTCCGGTTTCCCCCACAAGTCCAAAGACATGCGGTACAGGTGAATTGAGTAGGCTAAATTGTCCGTATAGTGTATGAGTGTGAATGTGTGTGTGGATGTTTCCCAGGGATGGGTTGCGGCTGGAAGGGCATGCGCTGCGTAAAAAAATATGCTGAATAAGCTGGCAGTTGATTCTGCTGTGGCGACCCCAGATTAATAAAGGGACTAAGCCGACAAAAAAATGAATGAATGAGGAATGAATGAATGACTAGAACAAATGCAGTGACAATTGAGAGAATGAACAAATGAATGCAAGAACAAATGAATAAATTTTTGAATGAATGACGAGAACAGATGCACAAATTGACAATTGAGAGAATGATGAACAAATGAATGCAAAAGCAAAGGAATGAATGAATGAATGACGCGAACAAATGCACAAATTGACAATTGAGAGAATGAACAAATAAAAGAATGAATTAATGATGTGAGCAAATGTACAGTTTGACAAT
>CAIGQQ010030097.1:19572-82015 GCA_903798035.1 Danio albolineatus | reverse complement strand
TATATATATATATATATATATATATATATATATATATATATATATATATATAATTAAGATGAGAAATATTTATCTGTTTACCTCAAAATGTTTAGGTGCTTGATGAGACACTCAGATTTGACAACTTAAACACTGCAAGCTCTGCTTTCTGCAAAAAAAAAAAAAGTACAAATTATAAATACATTCACAAATTAAAATTTTGTACTTGAATATATGTAGCCTTCACAAGTTACAAAACTATTATTGGTACCTTTTATACATGCACAGTAAGGGCTTCAATTTGTCAAAGAATATGTAATTGTCAAATAAAATGTAATTCTCCTAACATTAATATTATCTATGCCTACCACTCTCTTCTCACACATACACCGGTCCTTTTTTACTTTAAAGAACAAGTTAGACTCGAGAGTCGATGCAAATTAAAAAAAAAAAAAAAAAACATTCTGATATAGGCGGGCTGCACGTGGTTGGCACAAGTTTAACAAGTGCGGAATTACCCTCTAAGATAATGTTAACGGTAAATTGACCGTGCTCTTATACAAACCCCTAAAAAACAAGTGAAAACATCTGCAAAATTCATATGTAACTTACGATGAAATCCTCACGGAAAAAAAGTGAAACCGAGAGTGACAAGTCGTCCATTTTAGCCACTGAAGCTAAGTTAGCAGTTCATTCCCTCCTCTGTCATGCTCGCCTTATGCTCACTAAAGTACTAAACAGTGATGTTATTTAGTAGCTACTTTTGCTCAAGAAAAATTAATACTTGCCCTTTTAAAATAAAGTTTACACGTGTAGACGTCCCACAATAGAAGGTTAATATCTATCATCTGTTAAGTACACTCTTTCAAATCATATCGTCAAAATAGAGCTGTTCACACATTAAACGTTTTACAAGGTCAAACCAAACGAACTTACTTGAGATTTCAGCATGTACAGGTAGCTAAGATATGAAGAAGTCAGAGTGTTTCCAACTACAAGACATGTAATGACATGTCCATTGTTAACACAGTACGTGCGCCTTTCTGGCTGGTCACAAAGTAATTTGCACTTAAAGGTACACACACTTATTTTTGATTTGTTAACTGTTACATAAAAAAAGAACAAAATACATTCCATTTGCAGCTTACCTGTAAAAGAGCTTTCACTTGTGAGGTAATCTTCCACGGAGACCAGCTCGTATTCACTTGCACCTGATTCAAATCAATATGGCAGGCTGCACACCTCCCAACGCTGACTAGGTCACGTGCTTTTTTAACGGTAATGAACTGTAATTTCAGAAAACAGTCCAGTACTGTTAAATTTCCCTGTAAATTTACAGTATTTTTTTAAAGTGTACAGTGCTCTTCAAGCTGGACTCCCATGCTGCACCCTTAATCCTCTACAGATGCTCCAGAATGCTGCAGCTCATCTGGTCTTCAACGAGAGCCCATTTAACTCCTCTCTTTATCTCTCTGCATTGGTTACCATTCGAGGCTCGTATCAAGTTCAAATTACTGGCTCTGCACCCTCTTACCTCATCTGCTGCTGAAGGCCTACATCCCCTCCAGGAGCCTCCAATCTGGGCTATAAATCATGCTGAAGGAATGTCTTCCCATTCCCAACTAAATGTAAATGTAAATGTAAGATTCTTAAATGTAAGATTCTCAGTCTCAAAATAAAAAAAAAAAAGAAAGAAAATTTGATACCACAGATATTAAAAAGATATTTTACCACAGTCTGTTAAAGATAGCCAAATCTTTGCTTTTGTGGTTTCTCAGGTGTGATTCTAAGATCTAGTAATAAGAACTAAATTTAATTTGGGACGGTTGTCAACTTATCTTGCTCAAGCACCACCACGAGAACCACTGCTCTGAGGTACTAAAATAACAAACTCATATCATATCATACTCAAAATAAATTGCCTTCCTAAAGTTACTTCTCTACTTCAGTATATCCCTGTAAATATTTCTTTACAATATTTAAAACAGTTTGATAATTTAGTCAATTAATTTCTTTGGAACAATAAGCACCCTGGGTTGCATTGGAGTACATTGCAACAACCAGTTGTTAAAAAAAAAGGGGTTGGGGCTTCCTGAGCATTCATTTCATTATTACGCCTTCAGTCTAAAACATCTCGCGCACTGGTCCATCCCTCTTGAGAGTGCTCCATCTTGGTTTATGGTTGAACAAGCCATCCTACTTCCCCTTCCACCACTACAATGTCTATCCATCCATCCATTTATTCATTTTATTTTGTAAATGTATTATTTTTGAGGCTGATCTGAAAAATATAATAATTTTTACTGACAAAAATGTAGGTGCAGGCTAGGACTGTCTCTGCCATTTGCAAATAACGTCCTTTTGGCTTGATAGGACATGGACCTTCAGCATGCAGTGGGACGGTTTGCTACTGAGTGCATGGCAGGGAAAGAAACAGCACTTCTAATAATAATAATAATAATAATAATAATAATAATTTCATACATTTATATAGCCCTTTTCTAGACACTCAAAGCGCTTTACACAATGAGGCACACCACCAGTGTGCAGCATTCATCTGGATGACGCGACGGCAGCCATATTGATCCAGGCTGAACATCACACACCAGTTGATTGGTGAAGAGGAGTGATGAAGCCAATTATGATATGGGGATGTTAGGAGGCCATGATGGACAGAGGTCAATGGGCAGATCTTGCCAGGATGCCGGGGTTAAACCCCTACTCTTTTTCGAAGAACATCCTGGGATTTGTAATGACCACAGAGAGTCAGGACCTCAGTTTAATGTCTCATCCAAAAGACGGCGCTCACTAGACAGTATAGATTCCCCTTCACTATCCTGGGGCGTTAGGATCCACACAGACCACAGGTTGAGTGCCCCCGGTTGGCCTCACTAACACCACTTCCGGCAGCAACCTAGCTATCCCATGTGGTCTCCCATCCAGGTACTGACCAGGCGCAGCCCTGCTTAGCTTCAGTGGGTGACCATGTGAGAGTTGCAGAGAGCTACCTGCCAGCCAAGTGCCCCTTCCACTAAGTCAGAAACCATGGTGCTTGACTGTAAAATGGTGGCCATCTCTAGTTTGGAGGAGAGTCCTTACCTCAAATAGAGTTCAAGTATCTGCGTTTTTTTTTTTTTTTAATGAGGAATGGAATGTGAGATTTAAAAGATGGATCAGTGCAGCGGCAGCAGTAATGCAGTTGATGTGATTGTCTGTTGTGGTGAAGGAGCTGAAAGGCAATGTTCTCAATTTACCGCTCAATCTAGGTTCCTACTCTCACCTATGGTCATGACTGAAAGGACAAGATCTTGGATACAACCGGACACATTTTACAAAGTGTTATGACCCGCTTGTCTGAGTCGCAACATAAAAGAGAGATGAACCAACAAAATAGCCTGAATGCAAATTATTTATTATAAAATGTAACTCCTAGAACAATCAAAGCAACAATCAAATGTCTATGGATTATAATGAAGATAAAGAACTTAGGATTAATCACAACAACACTTTAACTACATGATATAAGTAATGCAAAACCATAAGGTTAAAGAGTTAATGAGATGGCAGGTCTTTACATTAGGACTCCTGAGTAGCCACAGCATCCTGGGGTAGCTAGCACAACAACTTTTATATCCCCATTGAAGAGTAATGCAGGTATCCAATCAGGATTTACCACATACTCCAATCTGGAGTTTTGGGATCATCACAGTGTATTAATATTGTAAAACTTAATATCGGTCACTCTGCCTAAATCATAAAATATTCATCAAGTTTGTATTCTACTCCAAAAAGTACATGTAGTAAAGTAGAAAGAATCTTGAACCTAAAAGTAAAGAAACTTTACTAATAAAAGCTGCAACAAAAGACAATTGAATGGGCTTTCTAAACTTAAGGCCCTGGTATACTGCAAACTAACCTGCTGGAGCTCCACCTTCTTTGATGTGCGGTGTCTTCCCAGTGATGTTTCTCATTCAGGGAATCAGACAGAGAACATCATCCAGAACACCATGAGCTACATGAATACACTGGAGAGTGGAGTACAGATGTATCCGCACCTGTACAATTACTTGCAAAGAGATTTTAAGCCGCAGAGGTGCTGTTTGCCAGATGTTTATGAAACTGTTCTTCTCTCAGCCGCCATCGTGTTTACTGTACCGAAGAAGCAAAACCCTGTAGACACTGATCAGATCTGTACGGTTTCTCTCCAGTGTGAATCCTCTTTTGTGTTTTCAGATGTGTTAACTGATTAAACCTCTTGTCACAGTGTGAACACTTGTACAGTCTCTCCAGTGTGAATGGTCTGGTGCAGTTTCAATTTAGGAGCTGTAATAAAAGTCTTCTCACACTCAAGCACATATACTCTTTCACACCAGTGTGGATCTTCATGTGTTCATTAAGGTTTGCTGATCGGTTGAAACACTTCCCACACTGAGAGCATGTGAATGGTTTCTCTCCAGTGTGGGTCTCCGTGTGTTTATTAAGGTCTGAGGAGTTGCTGAAACTCATTCCACACCGAAGCTGCTGTCACAGTAGAGTTTGAGCATGCAAAATTATGTTGTATGGCGCTGCGAAAAGGGGCGGGATTAAACAAGATGATTAGACATAAAAAAATGTGAGATTGGTCCATATTTTACATTTCTGTCCAGAGAGGTCATGTTTTAATCTTCGATTGGTCTCACAGTCAAGTGATGCGATTTCGCAGGTCAGAGTTCACCAAGCTTGAACTTCGCAACGCAGTGAATGGCAAAACTTGACGCACGAACTTGCGTTTTCGGTCTATCGCATTCGCATGCGTATGAATTGAAGTCTATGGAAAGAAAAGTTCAGTGTGACCGCATCTTAAGTGCAAGTGAACGGTTTCTCTCCAGTGTGGATCCTCATGTGTTGATTAAGGTGTGATGAGCAGCTGAAACTCTTTCCACACTGAGAGCATGTGAATGGTTTCTCTCCGGTGTGGATCCTCATGTGTTGTTTAAGGGATGATGATTTGCTGAAACGCTTCCCACACTGAGTGCATGTGAATGGTTTCTCTCCAGTGTGGATCCTCATGTGTTCATTAAGGTGTGATGATTTGCTGAAACTCTTCCCACACTGAGAGCATGTGAATGGTTTCTCTCCGGTGTGGATCCTCATGTGTTGATTAAGGTGTGATGATTTGCTGAAACTCTTCCCACACTGAGTACATGTGAATGGTTTCTCTTCGGTGTGGATCCACATGTGTTGTTTAAGGGATGATGATTTGCTGAAATGCTTCCCACACTGAGAGCATGTGAATGGTTTCTCTCCAGTGTGGATCCTCATGTGTTGATTAAGGTGTGATGATTTGCAGAAACTTTTCCCACACTGAGAGCATGTGAATGGTTTCTCTCCACTGTGGATCCTCATATGCTGATTAAAGTATGATGATTTGCTGAAACTCTTCCCACACTGAGTGCATTTGAATGGTTTCTCTCCAGTGTGGATCCACATGTGTAGGTTAAGGGATGATGATTGGCTGAAACTCTTCCCACACTGAGTGCATGTGAATGGTTTCTCTCCAGTGTGTATCCTCATGTGTTGATTAAGGTGTGATGAGCGCATGAAACTCTTCCCACACTGAGTGCATGTGAATGGTTTCTCTCCAGTGTGGATCCTCATGTGTAGATAAAGGTGTGATGATTGGCTGAAACTCTTCCCACACTGAGTGCATGCGAATGGTTTCTCTCCAGTGTGGATCCTCATGTGTTGATTAAGGTGTGATGAGCAGCTAAAACTCTTCCCACACTGAGTGCATGTGAATGGTTTCTCTCCATTGTGGATACTCATGTGATGATTAAGGGATGATGACTGGCTGAAACTCTTCCCACACTGAGTGCATGTGAATGGTTTCTCTCCAGTGTGGATCCTCATGTGAATCTTTAGATTGCATTTTCTTCCAAAACTCTTTCCACACTGAGTGCAGGTGAAGCGATTCTTGTCTCTCCTTTTCAAAATACCATCAGTCTGTAAATGAGTTTTTTCCTCAATTTTGACATGATGTTCCTCCTCTTTACTCCCCTCATTCTCTTCAATTAGGTCTGAAATAAATAAATAAAACATTAGTTTTCATCAAGTCTTAAAAACTCTCATCAAAAGCTGAAAAGTGAAAAGACACTGGAAACATTGGCTACACACATTGTAATTTTGATGCTCATTAAATGTAAAATAAATCAGATCATATTTTATTTGGTCCATTAACGTGTACACATTTAAGCAGATTCAATTTAATTCATCTTTATTTATCTAGTGCTTTTACAACGTAAATTGTGTCAAAGACATTTAACATAGAAGTTATAGTAAATTTAAAAAGGTGTCAGTCCAGTTTTCAGAGTTTCTTACATAATTGAATGAATGGAGTATAGTGTGTGTGTGGAAATGTGTGTGAGAGAGAAGCTCGCGAAACGGACAAGGCTTTTATACTTGCCACGTTCGCTGTTGTGATATTTATTGATATTTTATTGATAAGGATTTTTATAACCATTCAAGATTTTTTAAATCAAATTTTGAAGAATCCCTTGCTTTTGTTCATATCTCAGACAGTTCTACCTATTATAGTTTAATAAAATATTAATGACAGCTGAACATGAGTTGCTCTACAAATATATTTTTTTATTATGGCAAGAATAAAAGCAAAAAAAAAAAAAAAAAAAAGTACACTTACTAAAAAATACATGCGTTTCTTTAGATTTAGCCCGCTCCACAATTCACACATTACTGTCTGGCTAGTTTCTCTCATCTGCTTATGCTAAAAAGGCAATAATGGTCCAACATTCCTGACCATTATCACCAATAAAGCCTAGAAGAACAGGGCATCAGTATATTGTAAACCGATAATAAATATATTTGGTTCAAATATTCCTTTCCAGTTATCTGTGTGTTTTGTTTTTGTGGAGTTTCACTTTACTGACGCATTTCTGAAAACACTTCGTGGAGGGAGAAAAGAGAGAATGCCTACACTGTTCATTATCCTTATATTGCAAAAGCACACACGTTTGTTGTCATTGTGACTGTACACAATAAAAACTAGACACTTAACAGATTAGATTGATGTATTGACCTAATCTTTACGATCAAAACTGAAAGTGTGGTTTAAGTTCTTTTTGGCATTATAAGGAGAAGACGCATCAAAACATGTATATGCAGTCTTTGATCCCTGGTGGTTAAACACCTATATGTATGATGCAGTTATTGACGTTATGTAAGAGTCTAACTGTTGTTGTTCTGAGATTGTATGTAGAGCGGTCTACAAACTTTTAGTGAGTGTTGAAGCTGGCCTCTGCTGATGAAACTGCAAACTGTCTACAGTAAACTTTCTTTTAATTGAATCTCTGACTCCTGCTCTTCTTCATCTGATGGTCATTTTTGGGTTAAAACTGTTGGTCCCCCTACAAAGTGTCTTTATGCACGCACACTATAATCTGCTGTTTACTTCACTGAACTCCATATAAAAGACAGAAACTTCTTTGAACAGGCCTATCTAAAGGGTTACTGCAGTCAACCGATGATCAACAGTAAAACTGACACATTTTAGCTCTTCCCAACAGAGAAAACACCAACAATCTAGAATGCATGATTATTTGGTGTCATGGCTTTGCGGTTAAAAAAAATGTGGTTATAATGGAAATCAATGGGTCAAAAACAACCAAGATTATAACGGAAGGGTTAGTCAATTTAAAGAACACACAAGGATTAATTGATCCTGTTTGAGAACAAATGTTCTCTGCTTTAATAACCTGCACAGAATGAACAATTATTAAACAAAGTCAATCATTTGGATTAATTTCCACTTAAAATCCTGCTCATTTAAGGCATTTTTTTTGGCAAATTATTGTTATAATTAAATAAATATATAAAAAGTAGCCTACCTAGTTCTGTCGCGATAGTCAATATATTGACTTATCGCGCTATATATTAAAATGAGGGCGGTAAATTTGAGGCGCGATATATAGTCTATGTACAGGCGACCTAAGTTGCCGGCCAGGGCGGAAGAATAGTGAGGGCGGCATCCGCGACACCCCCATCTTAACCCTAGTTTGCCAACCGGTCACTTTATTTTCACTTTCGTGTTGAGGGCGGCATTTCGTCTTGCTCTGGCCCTGTCTATTTAGCAAGCAAAGTTCTTGTCGAACACGCTGCATTCTGCTTTCTGTGGAAGGCGAGGCTTATGCAGCATCTCCATGCATGCTGCGCGCACAGCCCCACAAACACACACACACACACGCAGAGAGAGAGCGAGAGAGAGCGAATAGTGGAGGTGAGGAAGTCGAGACGTGAACCCATTGATTTGTGTTTAGTATTCAGTCGTTAGGTATAAAGAAGACGCGATGGACTTGGTTCCAAAGCCACAGTCTTCAGCTCCAGTGTGGGAACATTTTGGCTTTAAGCCGAATGAAAAAGGAGAATCCGTTAACTTGAACGAGCCGATATGTCAAATTTGTTTCATAACAGTGGCAACGAAAAAAAGTCAACACAACTAACCATTTAAATGCCACCTAAAACATCCACCCTAGCCATTATTTCAACATGGGAAGAACAACCGTAGTTACTACTGGAGAAGGGTCTTCCAGACAGTTAACGTTAACAGATGCATTTACCCGGCAGTGCAAATATAAACGTGACAGCGCCAAAAGACGCACACTCACAGACAGCGTAACTCACTTTATAGCTAAAGAGATGCAGCCGTTAAACACGGTAGAAAAAAACAGCATTTATAAATATGCTACAAACCTTTGACAAAAAGAACGAACTGCCAAAGAAACCGTACATCTCACAAACTGCAATTCCATCTATGTACAGCAAAGTAAAGGACAACATACTTAAAGAGATTAAAAACATCTCATTTTTCTCTGCAACTACAGATATCTGGTCTAGTTCAAATATGACCACATAGATGAGCTTGACCATACACTACATCTCTGCTGACTGGACTCTGCAGTCAAACATGGTAAATATGTTGGTGTTCCTGTCTCTGAATCTGCCTGATCATTAAAAAATGGCCTGTAGAGGTGACTGAGATGCTTTAAAAGTCTACTTTTGACCTAAACATGATTGTTCTTATGCTTTTTTGTTTACATCTTTTATTATTTATTTGTTCTAAGATTTTTTCATGTTCTAATTCAGATGTCGAAATATTCTTAAAAATAAAACATTCATTGTTCTTTCAAAACGTGTACTTGAAATATTACACCATTAAGTTTTTTTTTTAAGTATATACATGTTATAAAGGGGCAATAATATCGTTTATCGCAATAAATTTGGGTGCAATATATTGCCCAGCAAAAAATAGACATCGTGACAGCCCTAAGCCTACCCAGTATAAAATAACAGTAGCAGACCTAACTTTATAGCTACAGCTCGGCAGAGTCGGCACGGGTATAAAAACCAGTGGTTTTATTCCTGATGAGAATATTTATTGTTGTCAGACTTCACTTTCACATAAATACACCTGAATGAATCAATCAAAACTCACAGCTAATGAGAACAGCCTGTGCGTGTAGCATCTCGTCAGATCACACGGACCTGTCAGTCAGAATCTGAGGTAAATCTTAAAGGGCCATGAAACACCAAAACACATTTTCTGAGCTGGTGACAGTCATATATGTGTCCCACGCTGCTATAAACACTATTAGGACACATATAATTGACTAAAAAGTGAAAATTGGTTGTTTTTGCATTATTTCGAGCAAATTCGTTCTTCCGGTTTGAAACAAATTTTTGAAGCTGCGTCACGCCAATGAGATCCTTGCGTATATTCCAGCGCGCACAGTGGACGCCTGCCCCGGCCAGAACGTTCTGACGTCTCTGTGTGTTCGGCATTAATTCATGAGATAGACTTGGTTCAAACCTACCAGAGCGCTCTATTGTGTACGCGGCGAAACTTCATTAATATTCATGATCGCTTCGAAGATTGTACCTTACAGCAGATGCGGAAGACGCATCAAGCGCGAGTGATTTACATGCTAAGTCAATGCAAAGGCGCGAATAGGCATCCTGCAACGCGATACGCGCGAATGGCGCCGCGCGTTTGATGCGCTTAACGGTGCAATTCGCGCGAATCACTTCAGTTTGAAAATGAAATGAAAAGAAGCTTCAGCTGACGTTCGCGCCACGTTAACCAATCAGGAGCTTGCTCTTGTGGGGGTGTGATTATGACGTAGCGCCTGTTGTTATTTTCCTGAGGGAAGACTTGGCTCGGTCAGAAGCACCGCTGAAAGCTTCCATCATCCAGGTTCAGTTTCTGGAGGAGTTTATGAGCTCACAGAGCTGGTGCACCTCTGAAATAATCTAATGGACTATCAGCCTTCATCAGTAGACTATCAGTGGAATATCAGCCTTCATAAAGCACATAAAACAGTTATTCTCGCTATAAAACACCTGTTAGCCATTTAGCAATAAAGCTACAGTTAGGGGTGGGCGATATGGAAAAAATATCATATCACGATTTTTTTGGGGAAATCACGATTCACGATTTTTATCCCGATTCTTTTTTTTAAAAGACTATTTTTTAAAGATTTTTAAAGACTATTTTGCAAATTACAAAGGTACAATACAACTAAACTAATGTCCTCATATAAAGATATACTCTTCCATGTATGTTCAAGAATATTTTAATCAAGTGAACATTTAATGCAAGTGCTATTCTGCAAAGAGAGAACATTCAACAAGACTTGCATTACAATTACTGCACCATCAAAATGAACATTTAACAAATCGAACAAATCTTAGTTCAAACCAGAGAGCTTATTACACAGATCCTCAGCAACACCTTCAAACATGCAAATGACTTTTTTTTTACAAAGTTAACAAATCTAGTAGTGTTTTGAATTTAATAAATGCATAATAATCATGATAACCATGAAACCATGATTATTCTTCAGACTATATAATCATACAACCAAAATCTATAATCGCTTCATCCTTGACTGTTATGCAGTTCAAAACAACATATGAATGCGTTTGTAGAAGAATACTTGAGCAATGCATTGATTTTGTTGTGCTTTGCAATACAACATTTGAATGTGTTTATAAAAAAAGCCACATTGTACATTGTACAATGTAGTGATGTTATGTAGTTTCAAAATACAACATATTTACATTTGAATGTAGAAAAAGCCAACGTGGTTATCTTAAGGAGCAAAAAACTGCATATGAGCTCTTGTATTGCTGTTGTGTCATCTTCACTTCAGTATATTGCAAGTCATCTCTGGCCCATCATTTGCGATGCTCTTCATGAACTGGACCCCTTGACAAACTAATTAAATAGCCCAGTTGTACACAGATCTACCAACAACTTATGGTTTTATTTCAGTGACATATGTCGTGAGCGCAGTATTACCGGGTGAGATCGCAAGTCTGCAGACGCCCCATATAGAGCATGCGGGTAGCCGATGGTCTCTGTGTTCGTGCGCACTTCTTGCGCGCCCTCAAATAAACGCTACTGAAGTGTGATTAAGTGCGTTTATGTAACGCGTATGTCTGCAACGTTTATTAGATTTGCTAGGAATATTTACGAATGTCTCCAATACACCTTCAGAGCGGCATTTTTGCGTCCTGAGGTAAAGTGAAGTGGCTAAAAACTCCAGCAAGAGAAAGTCATTGTATGCAGAACCACAGAACTTTATTTATAAAGCATATTTATGGAAACTGTTCATCATAACTGAAAGCTGCGCCTGTATGCTGGCCTCGCGCATCGCGGAGTCCTGTCAGCCCGTCTGTCAGTCAGCATGTCACCTCAAAGGGTTAAACAAATGACGCACGGCGGCTATAGAAAAGTTCCCGCTGTTATAATTCACTTACCTTTTAATACGTTTTGGTGCGATTGTAACCCGCTATTTAAGAAAACAACAACGACAGACGACTGAATGTTTGAATGAAGCAGTAATTGCCGTCGCGGGATGAATTTAGGCGTGGCGCCAGTCATGAAAGCATGAATGAAGCGGAAGCACTGCACTATATACTGCATCGCGATACAACGATTTTTCTGAAAAAGTGGATCGTGGAGTCATTTTTATCGTCCACGATTAAATATCGTATTATCGCACAGCCCTAGCTACAGTCACCAAGCCATAGACAGAAGCCCTGCCCATCACGCGAATCCGAAAATAAAGAGAAAGTGCCGTTAAAGTCAACAAATTAATAATTTGGCAAATAATTCGATTACTGATGTCCATGTATACACAGTCTGTGTGAAAATGAGAGCGTGCACAAATGGAAACTCCCATTTTTATGCAAAACCTTCCCTCTTTCCCCTTCCCCGACACTCCTACCCCGACACTGGACACGCCCAATTTACTGAGCTTTTCCAAACTAGAGGTGTGAAAACACCACGCTGAGACTGGGGGGTTTCGTGGCCCTTTAAATGAAGCAAGACAAGACTGCCTGACTCTCTTGCGTGTGTAGTTACAACAGTAACCTAACGTTCTCCTCAGAATTACCAACAAGCTTACTTTAATACGAAATTAAAGCTGGTAACAAACATGAAATACAATTGTGGTGCAGCGATGAGACGAACGTGTTGAGTGACTGACAGGAGGCGTGGCTATACAGGACTACGGTGTGTGTGTGCGCGTGTGTAAACTCGCTTTCAGAAAGGAGAGACAGAATTACTGCTGTTGGGCTGCCTCTGATGAAAAAAATATATATAACAACTAGGGCTGTGCAATATGGACAAAATAATCATATTGCGATTTTTGGAACGAATATCGCGATTGTGATTTTATTTGCGATTTTTGGCAACTGTTTTTACTTTTTCAAACAAGCTACATACACACATTCTAAATGTATTCAGTGCACAAGAAGTGCAGAACAAAACATTTCACAATGTTTAATAAATAAAATAAAAAAGTTTAAGTTAAACTGTAGTAAAATTGTCTTTAAAACAGACAGCAGAAAATAAATTAAGATTAATTAACCTCCACTCCAGCTGAAAAAACATAGTAAATTAATAGATAATATTGCAGCCTTTGCGATTTAGAAATTGCATGTGCTTAAATCATGATTTTTTTGCTATTGCGATTAATTGCACAGCCCTAATAACAACTCTTAATTAAAGAAAAGAGGTAGAGAAAGCCCAGCTGATATTGCTTTGTTGATCCTGTGGGAAAGCAATAATAAAACCGTTTAAATGTTTCAGTATAATGTGTTGAAAAACTAAGTTTTGACAAAACTTAAACCCAAAAGATTCATGGCTTTGGAACAAACATTCAGGGCTGAAGCCCCAGAGGCCCAACAACGCCCCACGCCACCCCTGATCAGGAATAAACACCAACCTATTTGTTGTTCAGGGTCTTCATCTTTAATTTTGCAGGGTTCTGGATCACTCATGTTCTCGCTGTTCTTCAATAAACTCTTCACTGGAGCCTGATGGGAATATTCCAGTGTTTATAGCTGAACTGGAGGAGGAGGAGCTTCACTGGAGGAGGAGGAGCTTCACTGGAGGTGGAGGAGCTTCACTGGAGGAGGAGACAATTATTCTAATTACATGCTGTTTGCATATGTTTTGCCATATCAGCAGCACTACCTATATTCATGGCAAAACTTGTATTAAATATTCAATATATAATTGACAATCATAACTGTTTCTGAAACATCATTAAATGTTTTTTAAACACACAAATAACAACAACACTGATAAAGTCTTATAAGCTCTTTCAGTCTAATCAATCATAAAAATTCCTCCAGAACACATTTTTAAACATTTGCCTTAAAATATTTCCTGAGTAAAAACATTTTCTAATATCATTTAATAATATACATTCTGTTAAAATATGTTTTACCATTAAAATATCCTCACACAAGTTACACATAGGTATTTCTTCCCTTTTCAATAAATGTGTAAGCAAGTCTAGAGTGGCTGATTCTACATCTAGTGTGTGCAGCGTGATCATGTCTCTGATTGCTTACATTTATCTGGTTATGGCCAGTTTTGGTAGCAATACATGAAAAAAGAGAAATTTAAGACCCGTTTAAAAAGATTTAAGACCTACAACACAATATTTCAGTGAGTTTAAGACTTTTTAAGGCCTAAAATTAGGATTGTGAGATTTAAGACCCTGCAGAAACCCTGTAGATAACCCGCGAGTAACGCATTACAGAAGTGTTTACAGCGTAGCATCGAGCTAAAAACAAGAGAGTATATTAGCATTGAGCACATGTGTTTACGCAGTTCAACCCGCAAGATAATTACAGTAAATCTGCGAACGCTACAAAGGTCAGATATAATACACTTACTCTGAATAGACGCACAACACCAGTAACATAAGTGGAGTTAAACAGCAAACTGCACATCTCTCCACTCTGTTTCAGATTGAGCGCAAAGGGAGGGATATTTGCCTGCACGCTGATCAGCGAAAGCTGATTGGCTGCCTGTTATGTGGCTCAGAGAAAGCTGATTGGCTGCCTGTAGGCGCTCAGCGAAAGCTGATTGGCTGCCTCTTTCTCAATCAGTCTCTTCACAACAGAGGTAAACATTTGTGGACTGAAGATGAATTTTTCTTCTTTTTCAGTCTCTTCAAAGGAATAACTAACAAACAGAAATCAGGTAAGTCTAAGCAAGAAACAACTGCCACAAATGACCTGATTAAAACTAGCACTCAATTAATTATATATAGTGTACACTTAGAATGGAATGACATCCTGTTTAATAAATTAAACCTTAATTAAAACATTTATTACACACATTTCTGTTACTTTATTCAAACAAAAGCCCTCATTTCTGAGAGTAAAATAGTACTACGTTGTTTAAAGGGTTAAAATAATATTTTTAACTACAGGTACATAATTTAGAATCAGATGAAAACCTGAAACTTTAATCAATCGGTTTATATCTGTGCAAACGCTTTAAAACAAACCTTTCTCCAGTGGAATCACAGCGCGGGGCGGCGCAGCCTTATGACGTCACACATCACGCCAAAATATATATATATATTTTTTTTAGCTTTTTATTGCCACTTACTGTTGCAGTCATGACTTATTAATACATTTCCACTTTACACCATATCTGCTCTCTCTCTCACACACACACACAGAGATAATCAGTATTTGAAGTTAATCAAAACCTTTAATGTAATTTAAGACAATTTTGAAAAACCTTTTTCATCGACTTCATGATGACTTGCATGTCTCAAACACATGACTTCCTTTTAATATCTCAGTCCAAATCTCATCCTCCTAATTATGACCTCTTCTTTCCTTTTTCTACAACTTCGTAATTAGTTTCATATGAATTGTTCTCTCTTGTTATCTGTATTTCACGCTTCCTGCCATTCTTTAGCAATATCTTCAGTAATAATATTTAACTTTACCTTTACTTACAGAAGCATTAAAGGGGTAGTCCACATAAAAATTACAATTCTGTCATTTACTTATTCTCTACATGTTTCAAACCTGTTTGAGTTTCATCGACTGAATGCAAATGAAGATATACTGAAGGGGTAAAAAAACAGCCACTATATGTTTCAATGGTTCCAGGGCTGGACTGGGACAAAAAAATGTCCCTGGCATTTTGGGCTAGAGCGGCCCACTGCATACAATCAAAATGCTACCTATTGTCCACACCCTTGAATATGTTTACCAACTCCTATTCTATAAAAGCACAAAAGCCATTCGCACAAGTCTTCACACACGTAATCAACATTTTGTTCCAGTTCCTGCCTGACTGCTTGAGTCTGTAAAGTAATTATTTCAATTTACACTCCAGTTTCTCTTTTCTTTCAGACTTCACCTCATAACCCTCTGGCTGTTCTATATAAATGTCACACTCTATTGGTGCATGTAAATATGCTGCTTTAACATCCATCTGGTGAACAATCAGATTTTCTTGTACAGATATTAGCATTAACACTCTTACACTAGTCATGTCAGCAGTTGGAGGAAACGTCTCCTCATAGTCACCCTTTTCCTGACTGTACCCTTTGGCAACATAGCGTGCATTGTATTTGTCAGACCCATCACTATTTGTCTTAATGCACACACACACACGTTTAGACTTTACACATTTTATAATGTTAGCATTCAGATGTTATTTGAGTGTAAATTCAGAATGTGCATATTACCTTTTCAGTCTTCAGTGAAGAAGTAGGATGAGAAATGGCCTCAGTAGGCTTTTCTTTATATGTTGTTGTTGGTTAATAATCCCAATTTAGGAATCTACAAATGTAGTTTGTCCTCCAAAGTTGTGTCAGGAACCAGGAATATATAGATACAATCCTGCCGAGCTACTGTATCTGGAATGTGATTGGATAAGACTCAATTGGCCTCTATTAATGATAGTATAAAGATGCAAATGAGCAGTGGGGGAGCAGTGAAGACTCAAGACACATTACTGTGGGGGAGGAGAAGATCAGCAGCTTTACAAACCATAGTTTTACAGAGAAATAATGATGTACTGGGAAAATAAGCTGACTTTAGCATCATCATTTGTTTCGTTGCTGTTGTTATATAGGCCTATTGATGGAAGCTTTGACAATAAATTTCATGCTCTTTGTAAAAGTACTTAGTAGTACTTTTAAACATTTTATTTTGATTTATGTTGTTGCTGCTGCATTTTGTTGTTAATTTTTATACACTTACACTGAGGTATTTTGATTTGAAACACTTTTCAATTGCAGAACAATAAAAAAAACAAACATAGGCATTAGACGATAACCCTTTTAAAGGTTTACCACGGTTTGGAAAACTCAAGGTTTTAAAACCGAAAAACTTTTTGTTTTACAGATTCTTAGGTACAAGTTAGTTTTTTTATACATTTTTGTTTGTTTGTTTGTTTGTTTTTTAGGACAACAGTATCTTCAGCAGAAAAGATCTCCAAAGATGCAGTTTTAAATTGTAAAGAAATCTGTGTTTTTGAAACAAATGAAGACAGCAGAAGTCAATGATTCATTTTCATTATTTAGCCTGACATGTTTACTGTCCCAAAATGTTTTAAATGTTTCTTAAAATAAAATATATTGTACTCAAAAAGGAAAATGTTTTGTTTTTTACCCAGGCATTTAAAGAGAAACAATTTAAGAGCAGTGATCACAATATTGAGAAACTGTGATATTTTCTTTCCAAGGTTATCATACCGTCAGAATCTTATATCGACCCATGCCTACAATGGAATACACAGGAGTAATTGTATTAGCCTAGACCAACAGGTCAACAAAACTTCTGGCAGTAATTTGGAAAAGCTTGCATTTGACTATTAACACCAACATTATGGTTTAGAACAATAACTTTCTAACGAGACCATTCATATATCCACAGCAAAACAGAAGCAAATTAGACATTAACACCCACTCCAGCCATTAGGAGTTCAGATCAGTAATCATGGAAGAACAAGCTGCTAATGAGACTTTTCATACCTCCATCACTCAGCAACATTAGCAAATCAGTAACGTTAACACCAAGCGGCAACCTCCCGCTTTCCCTCGGGAAGCCAATACGGAAGTAACTAAAACTGCAATACATCGACTCGCCTTCGGGGGCTGGCTCCAGGAACTCCCAGGGGGTTTCTGACTCCAATGGCAAATAGGCCATTTTCATAGGGGATGAAAACATGTTTACAGCCTGGTACAATTGATGGTTTTAGTGCATATAGCAAATATTACCCTTCATGACAACTCTGAGGGGGGTGAATTTTTTTATAACTCCTCCGTTTCCTTTATATTAATCATTTTTACTTTTGCATAATTAAGGGAGTGGTCACTTGAGTGACAGCCGTGATTGACAGTTTGTCAGCTGCAGCTAAGCCCGCGTGGTCGCGTCACCTCTGCTAATTCCGTCCATACGGTTCAATGAACTTGGCTTCTGCAGTGTTTGTGCTTTAGTTTTATATGGTTTTATACAGTTTGTTCAATTTGTTGGGTTTATTTCTTACATTTATGTAATAATATGGCTTGTTGTGCAATTAATTGTACTAACAGACCGTCGAAGACGGGGCTCCATTTTTTCCGGTGAGTGAAATTCTAGTACAATGTCATATATAAATGCATGCAATGATGTCTTAAATCAAATAATTAATTATTAAAATCTTTATTTAACAATGTATTGGACTAAATCCAGCAGATTGTGAGTAATATTAGCTGCAGGCTTAAACAAGAAGATATCTGAAACGATGTAATATGTGCCTGCATTTCATAAATAAGTTAATGTTTACTACAACGTATATTGAAAGTATTAGTTTTAATTATTGCATGTGTGTGTGTGCAGAATACCAACACACCGCGTTTTTAATAAGCGTCACTGAAAAGTGGTATAAGAAAACGCAATAAATAGTTAAATAGGACAGTCACAATAATTAATATATCGACCTAATACTAAATGTTACTAAATTAAATGTTACTAATTACTAAATGTTGAACTATGATTAATAAATACTTTATTGTGTTAGTAAATAAACCCAAAAGTCACATTTTATTAGCATTACTAATCACATTTCAACTAGTAAAATCAACAACAAAAAACTAGTAGGATATCATCTGCCAACAATTACATTTGTGCTTTAGTGAACATACAAATGTGAATTGTTTATATTAAAAAATAATTGTTTATTTAATTTAATCATTTTTTAACAATATGTATTAATATTATTAAAATTTGATGTCAACAATTATTTTAAACAAAAGAAATATGAATGTTGCATGTTGACAATAAGAATTTAATTGTTGATATCAAGAATGCATATCCTGAGAATGAGTAAAATTCAAAACGGCTTGCCATAGAGAGCCATGATAATATCAACAACAGTTATAATTTCAAGTTTTGTTGTGTAGTTTCGGGTTAATTTACCTGGATAGCACGCTGAGAAGTTCAAATGACTCAAATGTCGCGGGTGGTGGGATGGTCTCTATGGTTTCAGCAAACAGTCGTCTCAACTCCGCCTTTGTCCCGCCTATGCCCATTTTCGATTATCCGGAAATGACGCACTTTCAAGATGGCGACGGCTGACCACGCCCACTGTAAGCTTCATTTGAGCTCTTCAGAAACCTATGGGTGACGTCACGGACACTACGTCCATATTTTTTTACAGTCTATGGTTTACACACACACCGCGTGCTTGTGTCATGTGAGCACGCAGTTAGTGAGTTCTCTCATTGGCTGCCTGTTCTCGTCTCTTTGTGAGTGCATGGCTTGTGTTGTCATGCGCTCTCCTGTCTATTGTCAAGCCCCACCCTCCTTGTTAACCCATTATTAGTCTATTATGTTCACCTGTCTGTTTGTTAATCATGTCTGCTTTAAATTCTCCTCATGTCTGCTGTCCTGTGCGAGTTCGTCATCGTTCACTGTCGATCTTTGTGAGTTCAAGCCTTGTCCTGTCTCCTGTCCTGTTTCCAGTCCTGATACCAGCCAGCCGGTCAAGTTTGTTTGTTTGTTTGTTTATTTATTTTATTAATGTTTTCCCCCTCGGGGTTGTTTGTTTTGCCTTTTTTCTTTATTTTTTATTATAAATAAATACCTATTTCTGCGATTGAGTCCTCGCTCTCCTTTTCCCCACCCCAACCGTGACAGTTGCAACAATATTGTTACCATTTTAAAGCAACTCTATATGGTGCAACTTTAAAGTAATTGTAAATAACTTGCAGAAAGGATCAAAGCAAAAGCAGGTTCTTCATCATTCTTCATCATTTAACTCATACATGCAGCAACTTATTTTGCGCCATATAGTTACTTTAAAGTGGTAACAGTTGAGGGAATATTATTGTAATTAATGATATATAATCAAATACATGAATGTACATGAACATCATGAATGTACATTATTCACGGGCGTTTGCACTCATAATATTATGGCTGTTCTGAACGCCTTTAACATGTTACACGAATGCACGTCTGCAGCTAGGCTATTCTCTCCCTGGCCAGACATTGGTCAGATATTATTATTATTAATAACAATAATACATAAATAAATAAATAAAAACAAAAAATAAGTCGTGATCACGACACAACAAGAGAGAAAAAATAGTTTAATGCATGGCCTTTTAGGACTTCCGTAGCTTTGAGTCTCTTTTCACTTCACATTTTTCTTTGTTTTTACTTGCTAATTTATTCATTTTTGAATTTTAGACCTCAAAGAGAATGAGGAGAGTGATGAGCAGACACTTGTAAAACCTCGGAAAATATCTCATTTACTGACTCATTTTACCTGCAGTCAGTGTGGAAAGAGTTTGAGATGCAAAAACAGTTTCAAGATTCACATGATGAACCACACTGGAGAGAAACCATTCACCTGTACTCAGTGTGGGAAGAGTTTCACACGGTTATCACACCTTAATAAACACATGATGATTCATACTGGAGAGAGACCACACAAATGTGACCAATGCAGCAAAACATTTTATAGGGTTTCACATCTGAAGATGCATCTTAGAGTTCATACAAAGGAGAAACCGTATTCATGTTCTGAGTGTGGAAAGAGTTTTACACAGCAGTCACATTTAGTACGTCATCAGAAGATCCACACTGGTGTGAGAGAGTATCTGTGCTTTGAGTGTGAGAAGACTTTTCTTACAGCTGCAGAATTGAAACTGCACCAGAGGATTCACACTGGACAGAAACCATTCACCTGTACTCAGTGTGGGAAGAGTTTCACACAATCATCAGACCTTAAACACATGAAGATCCACACTGGAGAAAAAACACACAAACGTGATCAATGCAGCAAAAAAAATTTAAGGGCTCCAGAGCTGAAGATGCATCTTAGAGTTCATACAAAGGAGAAACCGTATTCATGTTCTGAGTGTGGAAAGAGTTTTACACAGCAGTCACATTTAAGAAAACATCAGAAGATCCACACTGGTGTGAGAGAGTATCTGCTTTGAGTGTGAGAATACCTTTTTTTACAGCTGGAGAATTGAAACTGCACCAGAGGATTCACACTGGAGAGAAACCTTACATGTGTTCACACTGCGACAAGAGATTCAGTCAGTCAGGAAGCCTGAAAACACATGAAAGAATTCACACTGGAGAGAAACCGTACACATGTGATCGTTGTTTGAAGAGTTTCACACAATTGACTAATCGTAAGACACACATGAAAATCCACACTGGAGAAAAGCAGCACACGGGACATTAATGCAGCAAAACACTTTCTCATCTGGAACGAGTGTTTAATGTCTGAACATGAGAAAATACAGATGTGAGAGACTGAGTGTGGAAAATCTGTCCATTTGTTTTTTGTGTATTTTCTTTCATCATGTTTCTTGAGGTTAAAGATTCTCTCCTGTGTTACTACATTTACTTTCTAGTAAACCAGAATAATGTATTTTAATAATTATAGCTGGGGGACAGATAATACATGGCACCACTTTGATTATCAGATGTTTTCTTTTTGTCTTAGATTTACTTTTTTAATCATATATTTTTCATTTCTTGTCCTCAAATTGTTCTTCTATTTGGTCTCAAAGAAAAAAGGTCAGTGAAGAAGATTTTTATTTTCTAAGAAGCTATATGCTGTAAAACTTCTAATTGTGTGAGTGAAGGGCCATATGACGCTGCCATTAGATGTCTTTGGAAACAGGTGATAGGTTAAGGCAGAGAGGTCATAGAAGGGCATGAGAGAGGACTGGGGAATACAATGCTGAACAAACTGTGTAAACAGCAAGAATATCATGAAATGTATACAACGTGTTGGAACTGTCATGTATGTTTGAAAAGACACATACTGTATGGGTGAAATGAGGATCCAGTTCAGATGTTTGAATACACAAACACTACTAATGATTGCCAAATTTGAACTGTATGTGGACAAACAGTTATGAGTAAAGTAGATCTGTACATTGTAAGGCCCAACAAGGAGATGGGGCTTTAAATAGAGGTCGTAATGTAGTAGGAGCTGGGAGAGACCTGTTGAACCAGGAACCAGCTGTGAAAATACATAGGTGGGAGGATGCAAGATTAAAAGGTCTCGCAAATGTGAGGGACATTGGATTTGTCCTGGGGAGAGACCAGAGATGGGTTCGCTCCAGACTGTCTCTGATTTTTTTGAAATTATTCCAATAAAGTATATTCTTCTGATATTCATAACCTCCAGTCTGAGTTTCATTTATTAAGAGAAAAGCCAGAAACTACAACATCAGCCAGTGTTCAATTTTTGAGATTGTATTTTAAAATTGACAAAATAGTTAGCATAAGCGGCGGTTCATTGTTCAGTGGCGACCCCAGATTAATCAAGGAACTAAGACGTAAAAAAACGAACGAATGAGTTTGCACAAGTTTTTAAGAGAACATTTAAAAGCATAAATAATTTACCATCCTACAAGCTGTCTGTCAGTATTCTCAGTATCTGCATCATGCTTTCAACACCATTAAAACATTGTAAAAAATCTGCATAGGTTAGGGGAAATGGAAGTGCAGGGTTCATACGGTCATGGAAAACCTGGAAAAGTGATGAAATTTTGACATGGCATTTTTCCAGGCCTGGAAAAGTTTCGGAAAAACCCACAAAGTCATGGAAAATAGCTGAACAAATACCCACATAGCAAATGTTTTCTGGCCCAGCTCCGGGCCACACTATAACTTTTCCCACGGCCCAAGTACCGCAAAGAATGACGGCCCTGAAGTGGCCATAACTGGATTAAAGACAAGGGCCACACGTGGGCCATAACCGGCCCGAGTCTCAGCCAACTTATCACCCTTAACTGGCCCTGAACTGGGCCAAAACTGGTTCATTATTGGTACCGATTCTCAGCCATAAGTTAACCATATCAACACCACCCTTTAACCCGAAGCCCCAAAACTGAGCCATAACTCAGCATACTGTTACCTAAATTATGTGAACAAATAAATCACAATAAATCTTAACTCTCAAAATGTGTTTATTTAACAATATTGCACAAGCCATAGAAAAATATAACAGCTAGAATTGTTTACGTAACTGTGTGAATACTATTTTATTTGCCTGAACAACATTAGTTATAACTTAATGAATTTAAATGAACACAGCACTGAAACTGAAACAAATTACACTACCGGTCAAAAGTTTGGGGTAATTTTTATTTTTTTTATTAATTTAATTTAATTTAAATACAATTCTTCTGTTCATCAAGGTGGCATTTATTTAATGTAAAAAAAAAACTGTTAAAATGTTAAATATTTATTTATTACTTATTGTATGTAGTCATTCATTTTCTTTTCAGCTTAGTCCCTTTATTAATCCGGGGTCGCCACAGCGGAATGAACCGCCAACTTATCCAGCATTTGTTTTACGCAGCGGATGCCCTTCCAGCCACAACCCATCTCTGGGAAATATTGTATGTAACTTCAAATGAAATTATTGTTCCAGTCATTGCTTTTATTACTATTATCATTAATAATTATTATTAATATGATAACAATAATTATTAATATCAGAATAATTTCTGAAGGATCGTGTGACTGAAGACAGGAGTGATGGAGCTCAAAATTCATCTTTAAAATGACTGAAGTAAATAATTAAATTAAACAACATTTCACAATTTCACAATGTGTACAGTATTTTTAATGAAATAAATGCAGCTTTGATAACATTTAAAAATCCTACTGACCCCAAACTTTTGACACATAGTGTATGTAATTTTACTCAGAAAGCAGATTAAATTGATTACTTAAAACAGTAACACAATGTTTGTATGTGTGAGGAAGAATGTGATCCTAATTAGGACTCTGGCAATGAAGTACAGCTCTGCCGCCCCTCCTTCCTCCATCTCTATCGGGAGCAAGCTGAAGCCATCTTTGTACACTTGCTTCTATCTCCTGATCAGTGGCATGATGCACTTTTTCTCACAGCAGCTAAAACACAAATTTAATAGTACTAAACTACTAAGTACATATACAAAACAAACATTCATCCACCTACTGTAAATACATTTTGGCAAAATAATAAAAATTATCTTCAGGTTCAGTTTATTACCTGGCTTGTCAGAGTTTGACAAGAGTATTTTGACAAATTAATATAGCGAACAAAACCCTTAACTGTGGTGTAAGCAATGCACGGTTGAAGTACTAATAATGTAACACATTCAAAGCATAACATAGTGAATCAAACAGTGCATTTAGATTATAACTGTTAAACTGTTGCTTAGTTATTGCATATGTTAATGTAACACAATAAGGACCTCCTACAAATACTTGTACCATAACAGTATGCACAAATTAACATTTAGAAAGTGAATTATAGTACCTTTTTAAAATAACAGTTGTAGAAATTGAAATGTTTAGACTGTAAAATTTTGAATACATACATTTAACGCTACAGAGTTACCAAATACAATGTTCCTTAACTGCAAGCTTTTAAAGCTGATCTTCCGTTTACTCTTCTACTCGTTTACTTTACATTTTTATATTCTTGGCCAGCGGGTTTGTTATTGTTGCCGTCATTATTCCCCAAACACCATCTCCTACTTACATTGTGAATTAATATTTCATTTATTAGTTGTTAAAATAAAATGGCAAACATTCACTAAAGCGGTGGTTCTCAGTTTTTCTCGTGCCCCCCCGCCCTGCACATTTTGTATGTCTCTTATATTTGACAAATAAGGATCAGTTCACAAATCTCTTTGTTAAGGAGTTGATGATCTAAATCAGGTGTGTTAAGCAGAAAGATATACAAAATATGTAGGGCAGGGGGGCACGAGGACTGGAATTGAGAACCACTGCACTAAAGGGATAGTTTAACCAAAAATGCAAATTCTGTAATCATATCCTCACTTATACTAGTCTGTATGAGTTTCTTCCTTCTGTTAAACACAGGAGAAATCTTGGAAAATGTTAGTAACCAGACAGTAGATTCGACTGTCTGCTTACCAACATTCTTCAAAAATGTTGTCTGTTACGTTCATCAAAAGAACCAAACTTATATAAGCTTAAGATTAAATGATGAGCAAATTAACATTTTTCGTGAACTTCCTTTAAGAACAAGAACAAACATATTTTAAAACAATAAGCCTTTGGTAAGCCTAAACAAAACGGTTGTGTATTTATACATCAGTATCTGAAGTACAATGGGCTTACCAATCATTATGGCTTATCTTCCTTTGGTCCATCGTCATCTCTTGATTTGTGAGAATGTTATGCAGAAGGGCTGAAACAGAAGTAAGAAATTATAATAAAACCACCAAAATCTATGTTACTCAAGATGTAAAAGTAGTACACAATAGTATTACTTTACTCGATTAAGAAATACTTACAAATAAAAGCTTGAGGTCTTAATAGTCCTTGTGGCTGGTGGTAAACCTTCACTGGTGCAGATCATTTACCCTTCATACCAACAGTCTGTCTTGTAGTCTGTTTTATAGCACAATCACTGTCCTGTAAGAAAGAGAGAGACAAAAAGGCATTAACATTGAATTTGCCTAGTCAAATATTCAATATAGGATAACACTGTAGCTCTAAATCTTTTTTTTATTATAAATTTGTTAGTAATTTTGTTATATGAAATCCTAAAATGTGAGTGCTTTTAGGGCAGAAGTTTCTAGCTTTTAAAGCTGCAATTTCAATGTTTTATCAATCAATTTGTATCCACATTTAAATACTTTAGATTTTTATTATTATATCCATATTACATTCCCTTTAATTTGATAGGATAATACTAGCAAATTGTGTGGTTGTTCTCCTGGTTCAGTTTTGATGCAAGTGGCCAATTGTTCATGGAAACCCTACATGTGACCTCTAAACATTACCCATGTTGAGAATTATTGTTTTTTAGACAACAATGAAATTCACATCATCCATATCATTCTTTCAGAGTCTTAAAAATAACCTTTCAGTTGTTTTAATAGTTTAACATAATTATTTTTCGCTCAATCCCCTAAATATGGCACACATGAGATGTCTAGAAGGACATGAAAGAACTACGCAGGAAAAAAGGAAACATGGAGCGTGTCCTCTTCATGTTAAACAAAAATTAATCCAGATTTGATTCTACATGACTGATACAAAATGCTTATACACTATTTATTTGTAAAACAGGGTTTAATACATTTTCCTTCACCAGCCAACGAGGTTACTAAATATTTAAGTCACGGCCATTCAGAATGTCTAACTAAAACAAAAATATCAGAAATACCCAGATTTTCAGTCACAGAATTAGATATAACTAAATCTAAAACAGTTTCACTTTCAACTATATGAATCAATCACTTTTGCTGATTTCCCTGTGATTTCACATATCATTATAACAGGACATTGTTCTACACACTGGATAGCATTGCGCCTCGGACATCCCGGTCTTTCGCACACGGGTCGCGTCAATTTACTCGCGTTCTCAAGTTCATGGCGGCAGTGAAGCAGTTACTGTACCCTATAAGCAAAAGTTCACTTCAATAATGACACCTGAGTTTGAATTCGGTTATTTTAAAAAGCGCCAAAACACGTTGTTATTTAACATTTTAAACACTTACCTCAGCATGCGACCCGTTTGCACTTTGTTTTCAGGCTAGCGGTAGGGATTAATAAAAACATTACACAGCAAGAGTGTGATGAACACATCACAGACTTAATCTGTTTCGAACGATAACCCATATCGTTGCATATCTGCAGTAATGTTACATATATGTAGGCAAGATAAGTTCACTTACCTGAACAGTAGTTGTCTGACAGACGTTTTCTCTCTTTAGCTTGTAAAAAAAACATTTCAACCGACGCTGCATCACGTGAACGTCACCGACCAACCAGAAAAGCTACCGTTACCGTGGAGATCGCGCCAACAATTGATCATCCAGTCAGCTTTACGTATTTTCAAATATTTTTTAAAAAAGTAGACTGACAATTCTGGTCAAGTTTTTGACATGAGTTTGTGGTGCTTAAACTAAAAAGTATGGAGAACTTTTTACATGTGAATTAATTGTGATTATTATTATTATTATTATTATTATTATTATTATTATATATTTAAAATCAAATTAAAATAAATGAACAAATAATATTTGTTAATGCATATTTGCACATTTAAAATGCATATTTGGTAATGCACATATGCACATTTAAAATAGTTATTTGGTAATGAAAATTTGCACATTTAAAATGGTTATTTGTTCAGGTAAAATATATTTTTTTTTATTATGTAATTTTGTGACCCTTTCTGAAAAATGAAAGTAACCATTGTCGGCCCAGATCCGGCCCACATCTGACTCACATGTATTTTATGTATTAGGTATATTTCTCTTTTTTGTTTTAACCTATAGCTTATTTCACTGACTCAAAACAATTATTAAAGCAATTATTATTATTAGTAGTAGTAGTATAAATCTTGCCTGGGTATTGTGGATATCGCTACACTGATCTGGGCCACACACCTCCCATCCACAATTGGCCCAAATGTAGTTTGCCGTCATGCATCCAGTGCCATGATTGCCATGCATGGCCCACATTCGGCTGACATTATGCATGCCAGTGCCGGCAGTATGCCAGCAGTGCCACAACGAGGCCACATTTGGGCCAAGTCTGTTTGCTATGTGGGTTTTTCTCCATGTGGTCCATTCCTACCTGTAAAATACAATAGAAAGATGTCAAGTCATTAATTTATCATTCTTTGGAAGTTTCATCTACCATTGTCTCCAGTCTGGTTCTGTTCTAACACTAACAAATAATATTTCACAGCTATAAATAAATACTCTACACAAGATGACAATCTATAAACTTAGAATAGATAAATGTGCTACAAGAATTATTATTAGATAGTAATATCCAAATGAATGAAACATACAAACAACATTAGTATCTTTCAGTACCAACCTGACAACATAACAAATGACAAAATGACATTCTACGATTATAAAAAGGCTACTAAAGAATACAACAGAATACACAAACTATAAAATATGTTTGTATATATGAAATCCTAAAATTAATAACATAGCAATCTCCAATTCCAACCAATATTCAGTACAATCTACAGTCTAAGCAAAAGACGTGGAAAACTAATATAATAATCTGAAATGAGATGACAGAGAGAAATACTCAAATCTTTAGTGTCCTTCAGCAAAAGCACGTCAAAACAACCAAATATAATAACCTAAAATGATACTTTTAGAAAGATCTTTACATACCGCTAATGTCAGCGATGGTCAGACACTTGAGGATGAAGAAGCGCAGCAGTGTGTTGGAGATGCTGTAGTGCTGGACGAGACCCTGACAGATGTTGCTGTGGTCTCTTCATCTTTAGAATCGGTTCCTCAGGCGTGGGCAGCCTCATGTCCCAACGCGGTTTTAGTCTGACTGCAGCAGTGATGATGATGTTGGTGATGATGATGATGGCAAATTGTTAGCGTTACTGTTGGGTGTGCCCTCACACTGCCCATGTCATGTGTTACCTGCATTCCATATATGGACATATGCAAATAAATGTATTCCGGTTCAGCAGAAAACCGAGGAGAGAAGTGTGTTATTTACCTCCGTGTAATCTAATATTATTTACCGGTTATCATACACGAAAATGGCTGCGCCAACAGGTTATGGGCCCAGGAGAGATGTGAGTAACCGATGGAATAGGTTGTGTTTCGACGGAGACGAGAAAAACTATGAACTTTGGGAAACAAAGTTTTTAGGACACATGCGGTTGCTAGGATTGAAAGAGACGGTGTTATCCGAGGCCTCCGCACGTGCTGATGATGATGAAGCACCTGATAAAAATGAAGAAGCGTATGCAGAATTAATCCAATACCTGGATGACAAAAGTTTATCCCTTGTCATGAGAGATGCGGCGGATGACGGTAGGAAAGCTCTGCGGATTTTACGGGCCTACTACGCTGGTAAAGGAAAGCCGCGAATCATTTCTCTGTATACTGAGTTAACTTCTCTGCAAAAGAAACCAAGTGAGAGTGTCACAGACTATATTATAAGAGCGGAAACCGCAATTACAGCACTAAGAAATGCAGAAGAAACCCTTAGTGATGGACTTCTAATTGCGATGATCTTGAAAGGCCTGCCGGACTCGTTTAAACCATTTGCCATACATATCACACAAAGTGATACAGAAATAACGTTTGCCGAGTTTAAAACGAAGCTGAGAAATTTTGAGAGTACTGAAAACTTCCACAGTGGCGCCGGTGAAGATAATGTGATGAAAGCGAATGCCTCGACCTCGGGTCGAAAGGGGAGAGAAGGGCTCGCATACTCGGACATTACGTGTTACAACTGCCAACAGAAAGGGCATAAAATTCGTACATGCCCGGCCCTAAACTGCAAAAGACAGTGGTGTAATTACTGCAAAAGCTCAACACACAGAGATGAGAACTGCAGACGAAAAAAGAGAGATGGTATTAAACTGGCTAATGACAAAAACAGTTTACAAGTACAAGTACAGCGAACAAGTACAGTTTACAAGTACAGTTCAGTTTACAAGTACAGTTCAACAAGTACAGTTTACAAGGACAAGTACAGCGAAAAGGGCTGATGGTCGACACTGGAGCAACATCGCATATCATTACTGATCTTGAAAGATTCAAACAGTTTGATGACAAATTCCAACCAGAGAAACACTACAATGAGTTGGCAGACGGAACCAAGGCGAGTGGAGTTGCGCTGAGAAGGGGTGACGCAGAGGTGCACTTGATTGACAGCGTGGGACATAAAGTGAAAACGATACTAAAGAACGCCTTGTATATACCATCGTATCCACAAAACATTTTTTCTGTCAAAGCAGCAACAACAAACGGAGCTTCGATCAGCTTTCAACAAGGACAAGACAAACTGACTCATAAGGACGGTACAAAATTTAGCATACATGAGTACAATAGACTGTATTATCTGAACACTGTAAATGGAGATGGTGAAAGTGATAGTTGTAACTCATGTTATGATATCCAAACCTGGCACGAAATTCTTGGTCACTGCAATTATGAAGACATTTCCAAATTGCAAAATGTAGTGAAGGGGATGAAAATAACAGGGAAGGTAGATAAATCTAACCTAAACTGTGAAATTTGCACACAGGGTAAATTTGTACAGAGCCGAAGTAGGGAGCCTGATACAAGAGCTAAAGCTGCACTTGAACTGGTTCACACAGATCTAGCTGGTCCAATTGATCCAGAAGCTAAAGAAGGGTTCAAGTATGTTTTAGCATTCACTGATGATTACTCAGGTGCAGTATTTGTTTACTTTTTAAAAGCTAAAAGTGACACTGCAAAGGCAACTGAAAAGTTCATTGCTGACACAGCACCTTATGGGCGCATAAAGTGTGTTAGGTCAGATAATGGCACAGAGTTCACGGCAAAAGAGTTTCAGTCTCTTTTAACTAAGAATGGTATCCGCCATGAGACTTCAGCGCCATATTCGCCCCACCAAAATGGGACTGCAGAGAGAAATTGGCGAACACTTTTTGAGATGGCGAGATGCATGCTCTTAGAGAGTGGCCTGCCCAAGATGTTGTGGACCTACGCTATAATGACTGCTGCAGTAATTCGCAACAGGTGCTACAATAGCCGTATACACCAAACCCCATACTATGCATTGACTGGGAAGGAACCTGATCTCTCTAAAATGAGAATATTTGGTTCAGTATGTTATGCATACAAACACGACAAAAAGAAGTTGGATGCCAGATGTGAAAAGGGGATTTTTGTAGGGTATGATAAAAACAGCCCCGCCTATTTAATTTATTATCCAGACACAGAAAAAGTTCTGAAGCACAGGCTGGTAAAATTCATCACACAATGTGTTGCTGATCATCAGACACAGACTGAGACTACAATGTCAGATGATGATTCTCATGGAGATAGATATGTATCTACTCAGCCAAGACATAAAATAACTGATGAGATTCCAGAAGAGACAACTGAGACAGAAAATCACAGTAGTGCTCAAACAGAGAGTGGTGAAAAATGTGCACGTTATCCTAACAGAAATAGGAGAGCCCCACAGTATTTAACAGACTATGTATCTGATGTGGAGAGTGATGATCAGATTCTAACTAATGTTGATTACTGTTACAGAATGCGCGATTTACCACAGACTTTTGAGGAAGCTATGAGTTCCAATGAGTCTAAGATGTGGGTTAAGGCTATGGAAGAGAAAATTAACTCACTACAAGAAAACCACACATTTACCCTAACTACACTACCAGAAGGTAAACATGCAGTGGGGGGTAGATGGGTCTACTCTATTAAGAGTAACATAGACGAGACAGAGACATACAAAGCCAGGTATGTTGCTAAGGGATATAGTCAAGTGAAGGGTGTAGATTACAAAGAGACTTTCTCACCAACAGCCAACATCACATCAATTCGAGCCTTAATGCAAATGGCAGCACAATATGATCTTGAACTTCACCAGATGGATGTGAAAACGGCTTACTTGCATGCTCCGATAGATTGTGAGATTTACATGGAGCAACCGAAAGTATTTGAAGTCAAATCAAACAGAGGTGATAAATTAGCCTGTAAACTGAACAAATCACTGTATGGTTTAAAACAATCAGGAAGAAATTGGAACAAAATGTTACATGTTTATCTCAGCGAAAATGATTTCGTACAGAATTTGGCTGATTACTGTGTGTACAGTAAGCGAAGTGGAAAAGATAGAGTGATCATAATAATCTGGGTAGATGATCTCATTATTGCTGCCAGTGACAACAACTTACTGAAGGATGTGAAAGAAATGCTGACATTGAAATTCAAAATGAAAGATCTGGGAAAGCTCAAACATTTTCTGGGAATTGATTTCGATCAAAGTAAAGGAACTGTAAGAGTAAACCAGAAAAGATACATATTGAGAACACTGGAGAGATTCAATATGTTAGATTGTAAACCCAGATCAACACCATGTGAGCAGAAACTGGATTACGACAGTGACAGTGAACCTATTGATCCTACAAAGTATCGTGAGGCAGTAGGTAGTTTGATCTATCTAATGACATGTACTAGACCTGATTTAAGTTGGGTTCTTAGTAAACTATCTCAATATTTGTCTAAACCAAATGAACAGCTCTGGTCTACGGTTAAACATGTCATGAGGTACTTGAAGGGTACAGTTGATCAGGAGCTATGTTACAAGAAAAGTGATGAAAAACTCAAACTTGTGGCATATTGTGATGCTGATTTTGCGTCAGACATAAATGACAGAAGAAGCACAACAGGGTACTGTTTCAGCCTTTCTGCGAATGGTCCTTTGATCTCTTGGAAGTCAAAGAAACAGTCCACAGTAGCTTTATCGACATGTGAGGCAGAGTACATGGCACTGACTGTAACCGCACAAGAAAGCATGTATCTTGTACAGTTGATGGACAGTATGGAAAATGACTGTATGTATATGCCAGTACAGATCTTTGAGGACAACCAAGGTGCCATTGCACTATCTAAGAATCCAGTGTGTCGTCAAAGATGCAAACATGTGGATGTACGGTATCATTTCATTCGATCGGCACTGAGCGATGGAAAAGTGACTGTTGAGTATTGTCCCACAGAAGAGATGGTAGCCGATGTCATGACTAAACCAGTGACAAAGTTTAAGCTGCAAAAATTCAAGGGTTTCTTGTTTGGTATGTAAATCCAACTGAGGGAAAGAAAAAAAAAAGGGGGATGTAAAACTGTATTTGTGTGTGTGTGTGTTACCATATACAGTTTACACAATGTACAGTATGAGTACAAGTGGGGGTGTTAGCGTTACTGTTGGGTGTGCCCTCACACTGCCCATGTCATGTGTTACCTGCATTCCATATATGGACATATGCAAATAAATGTATTCCGGTTCAGCAGAAAACCGAGGAGAGAAGTGTGTTATTTACCTCCGTGCAATCTAAGATTATTTACCGGTTATCATACACGAAAATGGCTGCGCCAACAGTTATGCTGTATTTTATCAACAGAAAATGCACAACAGTTGAATCAAAAGAGGTCTAATTCACAAAAGCACAATGGATCTCATTTTTGACACTTTTTTGTACATTTTTTTTTTAAATAAAGTGGCAGGACTTTTTGATGTAAGAATTTTTTTTATTTTTATATTTGGACTAGAAACAAGAAAAAAATAAGGCATTTTGTAGTGTATTGACTAAATTAAATGATTACTAAATAAATAAATAAATTAATTAATTAATTAATTAATGTACTAATTAATTAATTTAAAAAATCTGAAAGTTTGAATGCCTAAACTCGTATGTGGCAATGCCTTTGCGTTTCACATTAACACTGTTATAGCTAAATATGTAATAAAGTTCACATAGTTCCAAATCTTTATGAGTTTATTTCCTCGGCTAACCACAAAAGATGATATTTTGAAGAAAGCTGAAAACGTGTAACCATTGACTTACATCAGTGGTGCTCAACCCTGCTCCTGATAGCACTTGATAATTACAGGAAGGTGTGTTTGATATGGGTTGCAACTGAAATCTGCTGGACAGTCGATCGCCAGGAGCAGGGTTGAGCACCCCTGACTTACATAGTAGGAAAACAAATATTACTGAAGTCAATGGTTACAGGTTTCCGGGTTTCTTTAAAATATATTATTTTGTGTTCAACAGAAGAAATAAATTAAGCAGATTTGGAACAAGTGAAGGAAGAATAAATAATGACAACTAAATTGTTGTGTGAACTATCCTTTTAACTGTTAAAACGATCAAAACAGAGCTAACATAGGTTAATCTTTGAAGACCAAACTATACTTACACATATGCATGAATATTATTATTTTTACATTTATATTTGAGCAGCTTAATAACTTCTAAACTTTTACTGTTATTTCTTAAGGATTAATCCTATACACATGTTTGCTTTAAATCTATATAAATTGTATAAATTTAATATGAACATACTGTGGTCAAAGTGATGATTGCAGAGATTGTATCGTGCCATTATCACATCGCTATAATTAAGCGCTGTCTTTTGTGTTGTCCAGTTTGAAGAGTAAAGGTCTCTTCTTCTTTTGAATTGAACCCAGAAGAGCTGAAAAATGTCTCCGTTACAGCGCCACGCTGGTCAAACAGGGTTATTGCAGCCAGTTACACTACGTTTAATGATATTAAATGATAAATAATAAAAAAATTGTTGATTTATGAAGGTTTGTTGTTGGGTTTCGGCTCTATATTGTACAGAAACTTTATACCCATATTGTTAGTTCATTTTACAATTAATTTTTCTATTGGCTTCGACTATCATGTTAGGCCTAACAGGACTGCTTTTATTTTAAACCTTACTAAACCACACTAAAACGTGACTGAACATTTTCACAAATTGATATTTATCCATAATAAATAAAGTATTCTGTGGTCATTGGAAATTTGCAATAAATTTAATGCTAATGTTAATTTAAACAGCAAACTGTTGGAGCGCTAATGTTAAGTAAACACCACGTTCAAAAGAGGAAAATACTATTTAACTCGACACATTTCTTAATTAAATGAATAACAAATCACTCGGTGAGTGCTAACTTTTACATATAATGATGAATATTTAAGTGAAATTACTTTAAATGCCAAATTATCACTTACCTTAAACAAATGATGGACGGGAAGACTGTTAAACTCGCACGGTTGTCCTGGCAAACTGAAGTGTGGCGTGCAAGATGTCTGCCAGACCTGTGGTCAGTTTCGCGTGTTTTCCCACATGCAATCCCGAAGTCAGCCAGAGGTTGATAATTACCGATGTCAGCCACAGTTGAGCCTTATTAGGCTCTTATGTGTTTTTTGTTAACTGGCCCACATACTGCAAAAGAAGCTGTGAGCCAGAAGAACTTTCCCGCTTAATCTGAATTTATGGCAAAACATATATGGTAAGAATCTGGCCCATATCTGTTCAGCCATGCCATACCTGAGCCACATGTGCCAGATATTACCCAGATTTGGCCCAAATGTTCTTGCTATCTGGGCCCTCTTGTTCCAAACCTGTTTGAGTTTCTTCTGCTGAATGCAAATGAAGAGAATACAGGGGCAGAAACAGCCACTATAGTTCAACAGTTCCTACTTTGGACATGGCTGCTTTTTTCTACATTTTCTGGGACACAAAGTGTTCTTGGAACTCGATTACAATTAAACCACTGAAGTCACATCGACTGTTTGACAATGTTTTTGGCTCCTTTTCTGGGCTTTGAGCATCTCGGGACTCTTGCTGTCTATGACAGTTGAGGAAGCTCTCAGATTTCATCTAAAGTTTCTTCATTTGTGGTCTGAAGATGAGCAAAGTTCTCAGAGGATTGAAACAACAGGTAGAGGGACAATCATGCCCGAGTGCCTAGTGTACACTGTAACGCACGCCTCTCACCAGTGCTGATATACAGTCACATCGCTGCTACTCATGTGATATTACTCATATATTCATTCAGTTTATTTTCGGCTTAGTCCCTTTATTAATCTGGAGTCGCCACTGTGGAATGAACCACCAACTTATCCAGCACATATTTTACGCAGTGGATGCCCTTCCAGCTGCAACCCATCACTGGGAAACATACATACACACTCACTCACATACATGCACTACGGAAAATTTTACCACGTCTTTGGACTTGGGGGAAACCAGAGGAAATGCACACAAACATGGGCAGAACATGCAAACACCACACAGAAATGCCAACTGACCCAGAGGCTTGAACCATTGACCTTCTTGCTGTGAGGCAATCATGCTACCCACTGCATCACTGTGATGCCTCATATTCAAATTAATACAATACAAAGAGGTCCCTATTCCATTGTAATTATCTGAGATATTAAACTGTTATTGGTGAAGCACTCTGCTTACTAATGGTTGTTTTTTATATGTGAAAAGGCACCGTTCAGGTGTAATGAATGTAATGATTTAGGGAATCAAGCATGTATTGTTATAGACACCTCTGCTTATTTGTCTTTAGAGATGTAAGGCAGGTCCTGTTCATGTAATATGCTTTAGGCTATCAAGTTGGTATTGGCATGAACAGCTACACCTGTTAACAGGTTCTTATATGTAAAACGGTCCTATTCAGTTAATGGTCTGGCCTATCAGGCAGCTATTAATAAAGATGATTGCACATAATGATGAGCATTTATTTAAATGAAGATGAGACTCAAATATTTAAAATTCATTGTTGTAAACAAGTTACAGGATTAAGTGCAGTCGTTGTTTTAGAGATGTCCACCTGTAGTTACACCATGGTAAAGAAGAAGTCTGAGAAATGCTGTAGCTGGTGTGGGTGTAGCAGGTTAATCACAGTAAAAGTTATGTCTTGTGTAGATATGAAAGTGAACTCTTGTCATTGAATTACCCTGTATAAACTGCCCATACAATACATTTAACTTGTGATGTAATTATTTTCTAATTATACATATATAGCTGCATGACAGATTTGATAGGATAACACTACAAAGGTAAGACAAAATCACATCACGTGAGTGCATGAGAAGATAGAAGATCAACACATGACCTCTCTGTACAGAAAATTTAAATACTGTATGGAGCAATCACTCACTTTTATCAACATCTAATCATATTGTTTTATCCCACCCCATATTGCTGTACAACAGAATTTCACAAGCAGAAACTCTAGTGTGACTGCAGCCTAACTTGCTTTCAGATTAATGTGTTGTTGTTTTTTAGCATTGATTCATTTGCATTGATTACTTTGTCTATTAGGCTAGTTTAAATATTATTTCAAGATGTCACTATGCAGAGTGAGTGCAGTTTTCCCTTCTTCTTCTGGTTAAGAGAGGAAACTCTGGAAGTTGACAAAATCTAAATCCAACCTGGTTAATACCATGTTAAATTATTTGACAATGCTTGATATAAACCTTTCCTGTTAAGCTGATTTTAGTTTGTGATCAACTCTGGAGCGTACGCAGCTGAAAGTGTGATGTGCAGCAAACAGCCAATCTCACGACACACATGTGCAGCAAACAGCCAATCACAAGACACATGAGAGAGTCAGTTTGAGTCATTTCTCCAGAGTCAATGCAACTCACTTCATTATTGTAGATTATAGATATATCATAATATAAAAATATAATGAATGTAAATACATTTACAATCCAGAAATAAACACTGCTGATGCAGCAAATGTTTAAGACGACAATTTAAAATATATTATTATATCAGTGCAAATCAATCAACTTATGTTAAAGATTTAGCTTCACAAACAGGTCAATACACAGTCATTTTAAAGCTTTATATATTACAGCAAATTTATACACATATTTAATTGTACATTTTACTATTAATTGACAAATCAGCTTTCAAATATAATAGAATTAGTTATATTTCAGATAATTTAAATAAATTATTAGCAACAAAGTGGCAATTTCGTAAAGCTTTAAGTGTAAAAGACTCTAATTTGAAGCAAACAGATGCTGGAGGACTGGATCAGATATATGGCACTTTACTCACATCTGATCAAAGGCTACAACAGTCTGATAGCAACCGTCTTTTAAAAGAAGCATAACAGATTTAAAAACTTAACAGTCTGATGTAACTGATGTGTTTATTGAGTAGTATACTATAGTATAGTATGTGTTTATTGAAAAGTATATTGAGTTTGTGTTCGCCACAAACCTTATTTAAGCAACTTATCTGAAATCCCATCGAAAAAACCCATTGAGTTTTGGACGAGGGAACCGGAACTCCTAAAATGCTAACTCGCTTCCGGGTTTTTGCATACAAATTGACGTCATAGTTCCTCCACTCTATTACTTTATAACCAGGCTTGGGAAAAAATACATTGAAATTTGTTTCAAATTGAAATACCTCAACATAAGTGTATCAACATTAACTACAAAATGCAGCAGTCAACATGAATCAAAAAATATGTTTAAAGGTACTAAATACTTTTACAAGGGAGCATGAAATGTTTTGGCAAAGCTTCCATCAATAGGCCTTTATAACAGCAATGAAACAAATGATGATGGCTAAAGTCAACTTATTTTCCCAGTACATCATTATTTCTCTGTAAACTAAGATTTGTAAAGCTGCAGAACTTCCCCTCCCCCCGAATAATGTGTCTTGAGTTTTCAGTGCTCTTCCACTGCTCATTTGCATCTTTATACCAGCATTTGAGTCTTACCCAATCACATTCCAGACACAGTAGTTTGGCAGGGTTGTATCTATATATTCAGGGTTCCTAATGGCTGGTACAGTACAGTACGTTACAAGTTGGTACGGGTCACTTTTATCACGCTTGTGTTTCCACTGCCAAAGGGTACCATTCTGGTAGGCGTGTTTTACGCCTGTGCCGTAGATAGCGATTGACATCATTCTCATGAGCGAAGGTGAAGTCCCTTATCAACAATGGATGAAACACAGCAGATTTTGTATCTACTTCTTAGCTTGTGGTTTTTTGTCACTAAAAGACAGCAAGGTTTGTTTGATCAAAGGCTACAAGCTGCAAGAAGAAACACAATTGAAAAATATCGGAGAATTGAAACAGTTTTAAGGAGCTGGGACGAGGCGGACAACTTCTCAAGGAACAACAAAGCAAGACAAAAACGACGGCGCAGGAGGGTAAGCTAACATGAGATATGAATGATTTTACTTCGTGTATTACAATGAACTTAGTTTATGTTTAACAAATAACATTACTTGATGTGTAACGTATCTAAAACATGTTATTTGAAGTAGTTACACAGGTTGCATTCTGTAATTATAAGTTCCTCACACGAACTCTGCATGCTTTTTTCCTGAAATAAAGTTTTTTGCTAAATGCAGCGCAATTTATATAATAGATGCAGGTTCCAATGTTCAGTACCATTACTACAAGTGTAAACGGTTAAAAATTACGCACTGCTTTTGCCTTAATGTACAAGTAAAAAAGAATCATTGCTATAAAATGTATGAAAGTAAAGACAAAGCAGTGCTTTTACCTTTAGTAATGAAAAAATGGTATGTATATCACACGTGTTATATACGTGTACAGACATGATTTGAAACCAAAAAAGTCATCTGAGCATGTGGAACTGTAAGAAATTTTTTATCTAATATTCAGTTTCTGTGTTGTTGTTGTTTATTAACATGGTATTTAGTGGTTTTTTTTTCCTTCAACATTGCACATCCCTTATTTTAACCAAGTTTCTTTGTGCTTTATTAAGTGCATAAACAGTCTTATTTAATACATTTGCTCCGTGTTTCCTCATGTGTCTTCTCTCACTTTTTGTGGTAATTAACTAAATTTTTGCTTTTGTTTTTTTAGGTGATAAATGTCTTGCAAAATCTGCGCTGCAAACCAACCATTTAGACTGTGGTGGGATGTGATCGTTCAGGGATTCAGACACACACAGTGGGTGCACAACTTCCGAATGTCTGAGGAAACCTTTCTCAGGCTTTGTGCGAAGGTTCGTCCGGCAATGGAAAAACATGACACCAATTTCAGAGTCTGTGTTCCACTGAAGAAAAGGGTTGCCATTGCACTGTGGAAGCTGGCAACCAACAGCTATAAAAGTATACCAGCATGAATGGGATACACCTGTTGCTGCTGAGCCACTGGTGCCACTACAAGATGGTTTAATGCGTTATTTGAACAGTTAAATTTGTGTTTAAACTTTTGTCATGGAATCAAATAAAGCATAATTACTTTTACCCTGCCTCCTTGTATTCTGTCAAATATAGGACTTAATACTCTGCACTGTAATGTAGGGTGAAATTCCTTCACATCTTTGCTTACAACAGGGTTCATACGGTCATAGAAAACCTGGAAAAGTCATGGAATTATGACAGGGCACTTTGCAGGCCTGGAGCTATTACATTATATACTTTTTGTGTTAATTAAAAAAAAAAAACATAAATGTTTGAAAAAACTGAAGAATGTAATGAAAATGGTAAATAATATTTGAGCGAACTATCTCTTTAAAAATGCAAGCAAATGATAAACTTTTACTCCATAATTATTAAACAATGGCAGCGGCTATTTGCGGCTATTAGCATGGGCAGATGCTATTTACACTAAATGCAAATAACAAGAGATGCCATTTACACTAAATGCAAATAACAGGTGCTATTTAGTGTTACTAAAAGTATGATGCTATTTACACACAAAAATTATGCATGCAGTATAGTTAGCAAGTCTTAGTGTAAACTATTTTAATTATTGGCTGTCAATTAGAGTTAAAAGATGGTATTTACACTAATAAACAGTAAATGCTGTTTACAGTACACTTAAGTGTTAATAGATGGTAGATGCTATTAGCAGTATATGCCATTTAAACAAAATGTTAGTAGAAGGTAAATGTAGAAGGTAAATGTTTGATTTATACTGTATTAACAAAAGGGATATATTTGCACTGAGAGCTGAAAGGTACACCTAAATGTTGCACTACACCTATCTACTAAACAAACAAAATATACTAATCAGTGAAAAAAAGTGCAGGATCAATGACTGTAGGATCATTTTCAATCCTTGAAGACATCTATAGATATAACAATGTTAGGATTATATGATTTGTTCTAAAATGTATAGAAACATTATAAATTATAGAAACAAACATGACACATTTTAAAATAAATACATTTATTTATTTATTCTGTCATTCTTGTCATGAAAAGCATCATCGTCTGCTGCAACGCCTCTCCATTCTGGAAAACAATCAAAAACAACAATAAATATATGAATGGCTCACTTGTAGTTGTCTCCACAAATTAGGCTAAAACAACATTAACATGAAAAACTCACTTATGCACTTTGCAATCTTTTAGTAAGTTTGTGTTTAATGTATTTTAACACATCTATGTCTTTCTGCTTGGTGAATTCATTTATTTTGTTCTGCTACAAGCGCTCTGCATTCTGGGAAAAACAATAGATTTATTTGTTAATTAGTTGTCTCTGCATATTATGTTGCATTAAAACTACCAACAACATTGTAACATGTTCCTGCTCCTGTTTCAGTGGAGAGCAAGGAATTTCCAACAACACAAGCAACAGTGATCTTTGATGACAAGATGAAGGCTTGCCTAATGATGTGATAAGCTGAAAAATGTTTGTACACTATTACTACAAAAGATTGTACAACAGCATAAGTGGAACGTTACTTTAACAAGAAAATTGTCAAAATATAATATCAAGTTGTATAATATAAAGTATATAATAAAGTTCTTATCAATTTACAGGTGCATCTCTATGAATTACAATGTCATCAAAAAAGGTTGTAATTTCAGTTGTTCAATTAAAGAAGTGAAACTCATAAATAGATTCATTACACATAGACTGATGTATTTGTTTACTTATTTATATTTTGATGATTGTGGCTTAAAGCTAATGAAATCTCAGAAAATTAATGTTACTTAAAACCATTAAAAGAAAGAGGATTTAAAATAGAAATCTTGCACTATGAATATGTACAGCACTCAATACTTGTTCAGGACTATTTTGCATGAATTACTCCAGCAATGTGACGGTTGGTGGCACTGCTGATGAAGCCCAGGTTTTGCTAATAGTGGCCTTCAGCTCTTCCGTATTGTTGAATTTGGTGTCTCATATGTTTCTCTTCACGATGCACAACAGTTTCTTTCATAAGAGTTTTTGGTCGGGGGAGATTGCTGGCCAATCACATACAGGGACACCATGAGCCTTAAAACACATACTTATTGCAGTGTGAACAGGTGCCAAGTCCTGCTGGAAAATCAAATTAGCATCTTCATAAAGGTTTGATTTTTCCAGCAGGACTTGGACACCTGTCCACACTGCAAAAAGTACTAATACCTGGTTTAAGGACCGTGTTATGCCTGTATTTGATTGGCCAGCAAACTCACCTGACCTAAGACTCATATAATCTATAGTGGACAGAAAGATGTGACACCAGACCCAACAACACAGAAGAGCTGAAGGTTCTTAGAGCAACCTGGGATTCATAAGAGCTCAGCAGTGCCATAAACCGACTTCCTCCATGTCATGTCACATTACTGAAGTAAATCATAAAAACAAGAACTGATTGCTGTACTTGTTCATACCTTTCAGTAGTCCAACATTTGTGTTACAAATCCTTTTTTATTGGTCTTAAGTAATATTCAAATGTTCTGAGAGACTGATTTGAGTTTTCATTAGCTGTAAGCCACAATGATCAAAATGAAAATAAATAAACACTTGAAATAAATCAGTCTGTGTGCAATTAATCTTTATAATAAATGAGTTTCACTTTTTCAATTGAATTACTGAAAGTAATCATCTTTTCGATGTCATTCTAATATATTGAGATGCACCTGTATATTATCTGTGATCACATTTTCTAAAGAGATGTCTAGACATGCAGTGTAAAGTACCATTACAACTAGACTAACACTAGAAATGTCTACAGGAAACCTGAAGTATAGAGACAAGTGACGTTTTATGTTTATGTGAAAACAATTTTAAAAACACAGTTTACCAAGTTAATTAATTACTTTACTCACTCTCAGACCATCCGAGGTGTAGGTAATTTGGCTTTGACTTTCCAAAAGATATTGACCATCAATTGTATCATATGAATCCCCAAGAACCATGGGTAAAAATATGTTTTACTGTCCCACTGGAGTACAAGTTAACCTACAGCTTGTGGCCTGAGGATGAGTAAATAACAGCACATTTGCATTGTTGGATGAACTGTCCATTTCATCTGACATGAGCCAAAACAGCTACACACCTTGGATTTAATTTTAAAGTAAAATATTCATTCATTCTCTTTTCAGGGTTAGTCCCTTTATTAATAAGAAGACGCCACAGCGGAATGAACCGCCAACTTATCCAGCACGTTTTACACAGCGGATGCCCTTCCAGCCACAGCCACACTCTTGCACACACTCACATACACTACAGCCAATTTAGCTTACCCAATTCAACTATAGCGCATATCTTTGGACTGTGGGGGAAACCGGAGCACCTGGAGGGAACCCACGCCAACACAGGGAGAACATGCAAACTCCACACAGAAATACCAACTGACCCAGTTGAGGCTCGAACCAGCAACCTTCTTGCTGTGACGCGAATGTGCTACCCACTGTGCCACTGTGTTGCCCTAAAAAAAACAATGACAAAATAAAAAAAATAATAAAAAGTTTAATTCTGCATGGTATCATCAATTATTTGGCAACTAACCATTAGCAGAAAAACACCACAACTTGACCCAGCAGTTTGTAGCATGACATAAATTGAACTCGATGTCCAGCCCTCCCGAATTTATATTTAAAAACAAACTCATGTCGTTGTGAAACTGCTGTTAGAAAGAAAAAGAGGTCTTAAAGCCTGATTGAAAACCCAGATGCCGAACCAATATACACTACAAAATCTTGAACACAGTATAGCATATAAAACATACCACCAATGGAACAGGAATCCACGTTGCTTTGCTGTACTTTTGGGTAAATTAGGTAGAAAGACTTTGTGCTCTGGAATGTTGAAAGCAACTTAGAACCGGTGACTGAACCTGCATATAGTAAAGCCCATTGGAAATCCTGAAATTGCACCTGTGAAATAAAGTTATTTTAAAAAGATTTGTATATCCAAAGTGATTATAGATGGAAAAGAGAAAAAAAACCATTATAATATATTTGCCTTATCATATATCTATGTTTTATGCTCTCTTTTCCTCCAAAACAAACACTTTAGTCTCTGATTTTGAGGCCAGGATGTGCAGATAGCATGAACAAACTAAACAAAAAGAAACAAGGTCAATAGTTATTACAGTACAATCAGTACACAGTTTTATTCAGTATAAGATTATGAAATTGTTAACTTAATATTGAATAAAAAGTAGTACAGATATTAAATTAAAAATCACCCAGTAGGTGGCGGTATGACACCATCTTAAGGCATTAATGAATCAGTAAATAATTAATGATGAAATTAATTATGCATTTATAGATGACTTTCCTACCAGGTAACATAAAAAGATTTAATAAACATTTGTTTTACTCATACTGGAACATTTACAAATAATAGGTAATATAAATATATATATGCATAGCAGCATCAAAGTAATTAATTAATTATTGAGGAAATAATCTGAATTAATAAGTGAAAAGGTTGAAAATATATACTTTTATTGATAAAAAATGGTTTACTCATATTACAAATAACTTAAACAATAATTTTCAAACTCAGAAATCAGTTCGGTATTAAAAAAAGAAATATTTGGACACGTCCAATAATTTAATAGTCTTAAAATCACAATATGCAATGTTAATATTTTCAGTTGTAAATTTTCCCAAGCATTCCATTCATTTAAAGGTAAACTGGAAGTAACAACTGATACTTAACAGTATAATCTTCATTTCATGAAAAACTATTAGACATCAACACCAGTTACTTCTATTGGTAGAGAAAAATATATTAGTTTAGTTTTTTTCCTTAAATTTCCAAAATATAAAAAGATGCAAGTTAGACCTGATACTTATATTATCACTTTAACTTTGATTTTATGAAATCTCTCATACTGTTCCTATTTTAAATGTGTACAAATCCTTAAATTTAGAGACACTCACTAAATATGTAAATGTCAAAACTCCAACCTCAAGCCAAATTTATGCACACTGATTGAAGTGTGTGTAAAAAAATATATATATAAATAAATACATAAAATCAAAAAACAGCATTTGCTGGTAAAGCATGTTTAGATGCTGGTCTCAAAACGAGCAAACCTGCATCAACATCTACATCACCAGTAAACTTATAAAATAATTTAATTTTGCTCGAAAATCACCACATGCCCAAAAGTTAGAATAGAAAGCACGGCAGCAGTGGAGATTAGAAAAATGCACTTGAGAAATCAATTTTACGTTGCATACAATATTGTGTGTTTGTAAGTAATACAGGTAGAACACATTGTGTTACATAAATAGCTTTTTAGATGGTATATCGCGGCGATATGCCATTTCAGTGATTCAAATCATGATTCTTATCATCCCTATTATTAGCATATTGTTACAAAACAAGACACACCATTCTACATGATGTGGAAATGAACAACTAAACACATAATACCACTTGTAACATTAACTTAACATTAACATAGTTAAAAACAGAACCTACCAAGAAATTAGCAGGTTAAATCGTTCCTCCGCTCCGATTCGTTTCACCGCATCAAACGTCTGATCGATCCCATGATTCCGCTCGCGCAAAATTCAAATATTCGCGCCTTAATTTGACCAGCATTTGACCCCGATTGAGGCACGTCGCGACAGCTTTGACCTTGGATAAACCTACCGTGGGCGGAGTTAGTGTAAATAGCGTCTGCCAACAAGGCGGGCTATTTACACTTAGTGCAAATAGCCACTCCGATTATTATTATTATTATTATTATTATTATTATTATTATTATTATTATCTTCTACAGCGCTTCACGGAAATCGCGCACTGCACCTGAATATGGCGGCGCGGTGGCGTTGCTGTCAGTGGCGTTCTAAATAAGAATGTGTTCGAGAAACGGTCGATGACGTTGATTAACTAGTGTGACCTGCATTAGTGTCTGACCATCGCTGACATTAGCGGTGTGTAAAGATCTTTCTAAAAGTATCATTTTAGGTTATTGCAGACTTTGATCCAGACAGTTTTACTCCCCTGTTGTTCCTGATGCGTCCAGTAGAGGGGATAAAAGACACATGGTCAAATACTAGATTAGAAGTCAACTCTTACAGATTAGTAAATGTCCTGTTCATAAATATACTTTTATTTTTATGTTTTAGGTAAATATAAAAGCTAAGTTAATGTATCAGAAAGTGAGTTTAAATATACAAACAACTGATACACTCACAGTACTATTTCAGATATACAAAAGCCCAATTGCAGATTAACTTAGATTCATTCATTCATTTTCTTTTCGGCTTAGTCCCTTTATTAATCCGGGGTCGCCACAGCGGATTGAACCGCCAACTTATCCAGCATTTGTTTTACGCAGCGGATGCCCTTCCAGCCACAACCCATCTCTGGGAAACACATTCATACATTCTCATTCACACACATACACTATGGACAATTTAGCTTACCCAATTCACCTGTACCGCATGTCTTTGGACTGTGGGGGAAACCGGAGCACCCGGAGGAAACCCACGCAACCACGGGGAGAACATGCAAACTCCACACAGAAATGCCAACTGGCCTAGCCGGGGATCGAACCAGCGACCTTCTTGCTGTGAGGCGAACGTGCTACTCACTACGCCACCGTGGCTGAAGATCTGCTATCTTCGCTCAGCATCAGGTGCACAGCAGCAAACGTTTGACAGAGAACTATGTCCTTATTTTAATGACAAATGTCTGATATACTGCTAACTTACGTTTTTATTTAATTTATGCATACGCAATGAAGTCTGCTAACTGTGTGTGGTTCAAATGATAGAAGATGTAAACTTATATTATTAAGTAATAATAATTCAAACAAAGCCACAGAGGACTTTTATTTTGAGTGCATCGTCACGAGCTCAGATTTGGTTGACCAATCAGAGGGAAATGGGCGTTTCAGCGCGCCTACATGTGTATAATGAATTTTATAGTCCTTTATCCGTTTTCCTTCCCTTATATCAAAAAACAAAAATAAAGCCAAAATCTCGTTTTTTTGTGAGCAAATGAAAAACCTAAAATCAGCTGTTTTCTTCAGTCATGGCAATTTGGATAAATTAAAAAATCAAAATTAAAATCAGTCTAATCTCGTTATTTGTTTTTTTTCCTTTTTTGATCTGAACGCAGTTAGTCACACACTGTTCAAATAATGGTGTGATCCTTCAACACATACATTTAGATAAAATAGCTTTGATAGCTTCGTTTTAGTTCAGGTGTAATAGATTAGCATGGAAGGTCCAATCTGCAGGTGTGGTTACACTTAACAAGGAAGTCAGAACAATTCTGACTTTCATCATACTCGTTTTTTTTTTTTTTTTGTCCTTAAACCATGTTCAAGTTGAGGTTGGAACGCACAACTTCATAATCGCTATGCATTGTACTGTCTCATAAGAACCACATACTGACCAATTGCACTACTGGAGCGGATGCACACAAGCTGTTTAAATAATGCAGTGATTCTTTAAAACATCCTTCATTCAGATAATTTTAGCCAAAAAAGCTTTGGCAGACATTGCTTTAGTTCAGGTGTAATAGCTTACCATAAAAGGTACAATCAGCAGGTTGGTTATCCTCGACAACCAACTGTGGGCAATCCTGATTCTCACCTCACTTGTCTTTTTTGTCTTAAAAACACACTCCAGGTGAGGCCCAAACTAACAACCTCAGATTTGCTATGCATTGGACTATCTCACAAGTACTGGGCGCTGACCGCTTGTGCGACTGGAGCTGAGGTATACAATATATTCAAATAATGCAGTGAATCCTAAGTACATTCTTGATTCAGATAACAGTGGCATGAAGGCTTTGGGAGAAGATGATGATTTAGATCAGATATATTAGATTTGTTCAGAGGGTATAATCTGCAGGTTGGTTACCCTCAACAATCAACTCTGGACAATCCTGACTTTCATCCCACTTGTCTTTTAAATACTAAAAGTGTGCTCCAGGTGAGGCTCGAACTCACAACCTCAGCATTGCTATGCATTGTACTGTCTTATAAGTACCACGCGCTGACCGATTGCGCCACTGGAGCTGATGTACATATGCTAATCAAATAATGCAGTGATTCTTAAATACATTCTTGATTCAGAAAATTTTAGCTAAAAAGCTTTGGCAGATGTTGCTTTAGTTCAGGTGTAATAGATGACCATAGAAGGTACAATCTGCAGGTTGGTTCTCCTCGACAACCAACTCTGGACAGTCCTGACTTTCACTTCACTTGTCTTCTTTGTCTTAAAAACACACTCCAGGTGAGGCCCAAACTAACCTCAGATATGCTATGCATTGGACTATCTTATAAGTACTGGGCGCTGGCCGCTTGCAAGACTGGAGCTGAGGTATACAATTGATTCAAATACTGCAGTGAATCCTAATTACATTCTTGATTCAGTTAACAGTGTCATGAATGCTTTGGGAGAAGATGAAGATTTAGTTTAGATATATTAGATTTGCTCGTAGGGTACAATCTGCAGGTTGGTTACCCTCAATAATCAACTCTGGACAAACCTGACGTTCATCCCACTTGTCTTCTTAATCCTAAAAGTGTGCTCCAGGTGAGGCTCGCACTCATAACTTTGGCATTGCTATGCATTATACTGTCTTATAAGTACAGTGTACTGACCAATTTTCCACTGGAGCTGATGTAAATATCCTAATCAAATAATGCAGTGACTCTTAAACACATTCTTAATTCAGATAAATTTAGATTTAAAAACTTTTGGTTTAGTTCAGGTGTAACAGATTAGCATGGAAGGTCCAATTTGCAGGTTGGTTACACTTGACAACAAACTCTGGACAATTCTGACTTTAATCACACTTGTCTTCTTTGTCCTTAAACCATGCTCGTAGCGAGGTTTGAACGCACAATTTGTAATTGCTTTACACTGTACTGTCTCATAGGAGCCACGGGCTGGCCAATTGCACCATTGGAGCTGACGCACACAAGCTTTTTAAATAATGCAATGATTCTTAAACACATCCTTCATTCAGATAATTTTGACTTAAAAAGCTTTGGCAGACATTGCTTTAGTTCAGGTGTAATAGATTACCATAAACGGTACAATCTGCAGGTTGATTATCCTCGACAACCAACTTTGGACAATCCTGATTTTCACCTCACTTGTCTTTTTTGTCTTAAAAACACACTCCAGGTGAGGCCCAAACTAACAACCTCAGATTTGCTATGCATTAGACTATCTTATAAGTACTGGGAGCTGGCGCGACTGGAGCTGAGGTATACAATATATTCAAATAATGCAGTGAATCCTAAGTACATTCTTGATTCAGATAACTGTGGCACGAATGCTTTGGGAGAAGATGATGATTTAGTTCAGGTGTATTAGATTCGCTCGTAGGGTACAATCTCCAGGTTGGTTACCCTCAACAATCAACTCTGGACAATCCTGACTTTCATCCCACTTGTCTTCTAAATACTAAAAGTGTGCTCCAGGTGAGGCCCAAACTAATAACCTCAGATTTGCTATGCATTGGACTATCTTATAAGTACTGGGCGCTGACCGCTTGCACGACTGGAGCTGGGGTATACAATATATTCAAATAATGTAGTGAATCCTAAGTACATTCTTGATTCAGATAACAGTGACTTGAATGCTTTGGGAGAAGATGATGATTTAGTTCAAGAATATTAGATTTGTTCAGAGGGTACAATCTCCAGGTTGGTTACCCTCAACAATCAACTCTGGACAATCCTGACATTCATCCCACTTGTCTTCTTAATCCTAAAAGTGTGCTCCAGGTGAGGCTCGTACTCACAACCTCGGCATTGCTATGCATTGTACTGTCTTATAAGTACCACGCGCTGACCAATTGCACCACTGGAGCTGATGTACATATGCTAATCAATTAATGCAGTGATTCTTAAACACATTCTTGTTTCAGAAAATTTTAGGTAAAAAAGCTTTGCCTTTTTGTTGTCTTATAAGTTCCGCATGCTGACCGATTGCACAACTGAAGCTGATACACATACACTGTTCAAATAATGGCGTGATTCTTAAACACATTCTTAATTCAGATAAACATGTGTTTGGGGTTGTAGTGGCAATTTTCTTTAAAGGAGGCTCTCTCAGTGGTCAAGAAGACAAATTCTTACCCAAAGTGTCTTTTAAAGTTTTATTCTTTGCAAAGAAGGTCAGACAGTCATACAGCAACGCAGGTTTATGCAGAGTGTGAGACACAGAAACAATGAGTGTTCTCTTTTTATCTAGTTTGCTAAGCTCACAAGGTCAGGAATGACATAGAGAATGAATCACAGTTACATTAACGCACAATTTTAACCTTTGATTGTCTATATTTCAGTCTTAACTACCACCTAAACATATAGATGGTTAAATCACCATGTAGGTACCCAGATCTTGTTTGGCGATAAACAAATTTTAAAGTGGTCACACATAGCTTGATGTAAACAGTACATCCATGGAAGATTAAAAGAACAGACCTTTATAATGTATATAAATGAATTTCCACCACAATTCCTCTCTTTTTATCATTCATTGATAACATAAAACTAAATCCATACTATATTAGCTTCTAAAACTACACATAGTTCATAATCATTAGGTTTATTATTTTAACAGGTTCCTGCACACACCATATACACTAGAGATATTCAAGCATTCTTCTCTCCCATTAAGGTTTATACTTTCCAAAATATCCCTCTTCCCTGGAAGCCGGGCTAAACGAATAATCACTGTTATTGCGCTCCCAACCAAAGTCGGACCCTCAGTCACCCCCAGAGGTTCAAACCACAGAAATTGCCTGTTAATTTTACACTACTGTTATTTCACACACATAGTAAATTCTGTTAAACATCGATTCAATTAGTTACAAATCACTAATATTCTAAATCATTAGTTCATCATTAATAACATCATCCACAAACACGTTGTTACTGCACTCTTAAACATACATCACATTTACATTCTTCCCTCAATTATCATGTAAATTGTCACTCTTTTAAGATTAATTACAGAGCATATTAACTCATGCAAATGCTGTTTTTTTTTTTTTGTTTGGATAGACCTAAAATACATATAAGCAAGCAAATAAACATTTTTACACCTAAAATAGTCAAATCTTTATAAAATTATCCAATTAAGTAACAGCCGTCACCTGATTTTTTACTCTTAATTGATTTACAGTTTTTCCATATCCACATAGCTGTCGCTAATATCAAAGTCATAGTCAAAATCATCATTCATGTCAATGTTCATTCCCCCTTCATTAACATTTATCCTTACCATGTTGACGCTGTAATCAATCTACTGACTGATCATGATATAAATCTAAATAAACATGCCAGACAACATAATATCATTAGACCTATTCCTAGTATAGGTAACACTACATTACAGACCCAATAAATCCAGTCTTCCCATTTGAATTACAACCAGTCTAGCCATGAACTGCTAGCTCTTTTTGGCACTTTTACGGCCATTCTCATGTGGGCTACAATGTCAGTAATATATTAGTTGTAATCAGGTTAATGAAAACAACAGAACACTCAGTGATAGCAGAAACAACAGTGTGGTTTGTCTCAATCCACACATTTCAGGCACTTGGAATGGATGGAAATGAATCTTTCCATCCATCTTCAGATTTGATCTGGTCGTCAAGCACAGCTGTTTACCTCTCTTTAAGTCGCTCTCACCTCCAGTCTGTGTCTTGCCTTGGTGTTAAACTCAGAAGTTACTGTTTCACACACCTCTTGACTTTGCTGTTGTTTCTCCGCAGCTGTGACCTTGCTTCACTCAGATAGCAACTCGCTGTTTTCCTCAGACAGCTTCAGAGCCCCTCTTTCTCTCCTACTGCCTCGTTGTATCCTTCTCAGATGATGGAACACCTTCTGCGATGGCTAGCTTTCACCCACATCGATCTTTCCGCAACCTTCACCGCTGTTTCAGTGGTCAGTAGCACTTGGAACGGACCCAACCAGCGTTTCGCTCTCCAGCTCTTTCTCCTCAGATCCCTCATCACCACGAAATCGCCAGGCCTCAGATTGTGCAGCGGCCTCTCTGCGGTCTTCCCCTGTGCAGCTTTAACCTGTACACAGACATCAGACAACAGAGAAGACATTGATACACAATAATTCAACATTTCATTTTCACACACATCCGTTGAGGGCAACTGCTGTTTCCCCCCATTCACACCTACACGCGGTGGTTTCCCAAAGAGAATTTCAAACTGGCTCGAATTCATTTTTGGTTTTTTTTCTCATTTTCATATACATCAAGACTATTGGTAGAGCTTTAAGTGCTCTGACTTCACAACATTTTGCCAATTTATTTTTCAGTGTACCATTTTCTCTTTCAACAGCTCCACCTGAAGCTGGATGGTAACTGCAGTTTGTTCTTAAATCAATTCCCAAAAACTGACCCACTTGTTTCATTGCATCATTAACAAAATGAGTACCGTCTCTCAACTTATTCCCCATCTTGGGACGATCTCGGTCAGTAACGCTTTTGCCAATTTGTGTATTACACATTACACACCGTCTACAGAAATTGTCTGCAAATGTGGTAAACCCCTTCATGAACCACAGTTCTGTCATTTGCGCAACCATTGCTGTTTATGATGCATGATCATTACCATCAATTAATTTCACATAGTGTTGGAAAAAATGTTTTGGTAAACAAGCCTTGCCCTCAACTCTCTTCCACACATTTCACTCAGCCAGACTGTCTCCACTTGTTTTTCTCCAGTCCAGTCGCAAATGTTTACATCTCCTGTAAAGAAAGAACAGATATCGTTATTGTCAGCAGATAGCAAAGTACATTCAGAGCTGTTCTCGTCTCTGGATGCTACGACCTTTGCTGCTGAGTCTGCCCTCGAGTTACCTGCGGACACAAAATCTTTGTTGTTAGTGTGCGCTGCGCATTTGCAAATGGCCAGTTTGCTAGGTAGTAAAATTCATTTAAGTGCAGCCACTGTAGGTGCACCTAAAAGAACATGGAGTATTGGTCGACCATCAGATTTCAGAAAACTTCTGTGTTTCCACAAAGCCCCAAAATCATGAGCTACCCCAAATGCATATCTTATCAGTATAAGTTGTGACTTTTCCTGCCATCAATTTACACCCTTCTGTCAAAGCCACAAGCTCTGCAACCTGTGCAAAATAGTGCCCTGGTAGCTTCCCAGAGGTCACCACATCAAATTCAGTTGTCACTGCATAGTCAACCTTATTCTGGCCTGTTTGTGGATCTTTAAATGCCGAACCATCCACAATAAGGACATTTTCACAATTTTCAAGTGGCTCGTCGGAGAGGTCAGGTCGTGATGTACACACCCGATCAACTGATGTGACATTTGGCTTATCTAATAAGATAGTGTGATATCGCAGCCAGCGGGCTGTCGACAAAGGCAATGTTTTTTGTTCTTGAAGTATCATGGACACTGCGTGCGGCACCATCAGGATCAAATCAGCATAACCAACAAAGTCATAACAGCTTTGTCCGCAGCCGCCACTGCTCTTAAGCAACGTGGCAGGCCTGTTGCTACAGGGTCAAGTTTGCTCAAAGTAGGCCACAGGTCGCAGTCTGCCACCGTGGTCCAGTAGGAGTAATGATGTCATTAACCCACACCTCTCATCTACCATCTGAACAAACGGTTTTGTCGGGACAGGTAATCCCAGTGCAAAAGCTTCAGCCATTTGTAATTTCATGTTTACAAATGCGTGCTCTGCCTCTGTTGTCCATTCTAGTTTGTCAATAGATTTCATCCCCTTCCCTAAAGCTAGGGCTCTCAGGGGCTGTTCCAAATTGCATAATTTGGAATGAATGTGCGACAGTATGAGCAACATTTGTTTGTTTGTTTGTTTTTTGTTAGTGGTTTGGGTACACCTTTTATACCTTTCACCCCTTCTTTTTCAAACAGAGATTTGCTGTGTGGAGTAATGACATGTCACAAAAATTTTACTTTCTGTTTGACAAATTGCAGTTTGATTGAACTGACCTTGTGACCCTCCGCAGCTAAGTGCTTCAGGAGAGACACAGTGTCACTTACCAATAAGTTCACAGATAAATCGTTAACTTATTGCAAAATAACAGTTCCAGCTGTCATAGTCAAAGGTTCCAACCTTTTAACAGGGCCTCATTATAAAGAGTTAATAGGATGAAAAACCCTGACACAAACGTGTAAAAGTGAAGCCTTTGCCATTAAAATTAAATGCAAACCAAAAACTGGCTATCTTTGTCCACTGGCACGCTGGAAAATGCATTTGCCAGGTCAACCACAGAATAAAATTGTGAATTTTCTTTTCAGGAATTTGTGACAAAATCAAGTATGGGTTAGGATCCAACGGAGCTCTTTATTTGACAGCTGCATTTACTGCTTGTAAATCGAAATGCCATTTTGTTGGCATTCCATTATCCCTTATCTTTTTTTTTTTTTTTTTTAACAGGACAAATAGGTGTGCGGAATTGTTGCATGGGACAATAACACCTTGCTCACCTTGCTCCAGTAAAGCTTTTAAATACTGCAGTGATGCCATCAATGGCTTCTTTCTTCAAAAGTTGTTGTGCTTTGGCACTGCCTATGATCAGATTTGGAAGTGATTATCACTGGATCACATCCTCTTAATTAAATCCATTTTGTTTACTGTTAGCCCACAATTCATTTGGCACTTCTGCTAAGGCCAGATGAATGTCTACTGCATTAAAGTCAGCCATGCAAGGATCCTTCACACAAAGTTTGTCAATAGCAGTTATAGTTTTTAATACAGCTATTTCATTCTAAAATGAAAAATTTCAGCTATCACCATTTAAAAGTCGAACCGATTTCACTAAACTCGGACAATTCCACTATCCTTGAGTTTTATGGATTTTACCTGCTCTGCGCCTGTGGTACTTTTGGTTTCTGCTCACCTGCGCATCTAAGTTGTCCGCGTCTGCTCCACAATGTACAAGCTATCGTCTGGCAAATTGTACTTTTGGCTTGTGGTTGCCTGGTGTCTCCTGACGCTTGTCTACCAGCCTGCGATGGGATTGTTCCAGTATACGGCTGCTGAATTACACCGCTTGCGGCTCCATCTCTCTGCGCCTTTGCCAGATGTGCTGCATCTCTATCCAGACATCGCATTCCTGCCCCGCCGGAGATATATTCACCGTGGATCCAGACGGAGTGCTCACCAGGGCTCATCGACACAAATAAAGTCCATTTGGTCCCATTTTCGTCGTCCTCCGCAGAACACCGGTCGGACTGTCAGCCACAGAGTTTTAGCCAACCTAGCCCGGTCGGCTAACACTGATGTACGTTCTGACAACATCAAGATCAACTTCGGACTTTTAAACATTCGCTCACTTACGAGCAAGGGACATCTTGTCCAGGACGTCCTCAGCGATCGCAACCTTGACTTTTTGTGTCTAACTGAGACCTGGCAACAACCCAACGACTTTACGCAACTCAACGAATCCACTCCTGGAGGGTTTGTTTACGCCTGTCAACCCCGCGGAGAAGGTCAAGGAGGAGGTCTCGCGATGATTTACCGCAAGAGTTTGAAAATCTCGTCGGTTCCCGTTCCTTCATTCTCTTCTTTCGAGTGTATGCTGTCTAAACTCTCTGGATCCATACCTACATATGTTGCCATAATTTATCGTCCTCCCAAACTAAATAATGACTTTTTAAACGACTTTTCTGTGTTCTTAACACATATTACCACCCTCTCAGCAAATATTATAGTTTTAGGAGATTTTAATATTCACGTGGACAAAATCAATAACTCTCTAACAAGAGATTTTATATCCTGTCTTGAGAGCTTTGGACTTACACAACATGTCAATGTCCCCACACACTCGACCTCATCTGCTGCTCTGGTGTTTCACCCACCGACTTCTCAGCTGATGAACTGCCAATAACGGATCATTTTCTCCTCTCATTCAATTTTGCACTCCCTCTTTCCTCCACCAAACCTCCCCGTATTATTTCCTTCCGTAACATAAATCACATTGACTTAGAATCCTTTTCTGCTAGTATTGAATCTATCTCTGACATTACAAACTTTTCTTCACCAGATGATTTAGTATCTCATTATAACACTAGACTTCATTACACTCTTAATTCTTTTGCTCCCTTAAAAACCAGATCTGTCTCCTTTTCTCAGTCTGCCCCATGGTTTACACCAGAACTTCGGCTCATGAAAGCCAAAGGCAGACAAATTGAAAGACTATATAAAAAAACTGGCCTTAACATTCACAAAGACATGTACAAAAATCACATCCTACAATATAAGAACTGCATTATTCAAACCAAATCCAACTATTTTTCCAATCTCATATGCTCCAATGAAGGTAACACCGCATCTCTGTTTTCACTTTACAAGTCTATCACTAACCCCCCAGATTCTCTACCATCTCACCTTCACTCAACAGCTTTCTGTAATTCTATCATGACCTTCTTTAATGAAAAAATCTTTAATATTCACCAGCACCTTGGTTCAGAATCTCTTCCAAGCATCACATCTGAACTTCCACATTCTGAAAACTTATTCTCCTCTTTTCAACTACCTACAGCTACAGAAATATCAGATTTAATTTCCAAATCTAAGTCATCTTCCTCGCACTTAGATCCTCTCCCTACTGTTCTGGTCAAAGCCTGTCTCCCTTCTCTCATCCCTCTTATTTCAGCCATTATTCACTCTTCTCTTTCCACTGGAACTGTTCCTGCTTCATTTAAAACTGCAGCAATTACTCCTATACTCAAAAAACCTGGTTCAGACCCATCTAACTTTAATAACTTACGACCTATCTCTAATTTACCATATATTTCCAAAATCCTAGAAAAAAACTGTGGCAACACAACTCCAAACCCACTTATCTCAGAACAACCTGTATGAACAGTTCCAGTCCGGTTTCCGCCCACTTCACAGCACGGAAACTGCCCTTATTAAAATCACTAATGACCTACTTATGGCAGCTGATTCTGGACTAATATCTGTTCTCATTCTCCTTGACCTGAGTGCAGCCTTTGACACTATTTGTCACAGCACCCTCATCAATAGACTATCTTCTCTTGGCATCACCAATATTCCACTGGACTGGTTCAAATCTTATCTCTCTGGCCGCACTCAGTTCATTCAACTTAAATCATTCACTTCTCAGCACTTTACAGTTTCTTCGGGTGTCCCCCAGGGCTCAGTCCTGGGACCCCTGCTTTTCATCATTTATCTCCTTCCCCTTGGTAATATTCTACGTAAATATAACATACAGTTCCACTGCTATGCGGATGACACCCAGCTCTATCTTTCTGGCAAACCCTCTTCCTGTTTTCCACCTACATCCCTTACAGTCTGCTTAGCAGAAATCAAATCTTGGCTCTCTCTTAACTTTCTCAAATTAAACAGTTCAAAAACTGAGGTTTTGCTTGTTGGTACCAAATCAACACTCTCCAAAACTGACAGCTTTGCTCTTTCTATTGATGATTGTTCCATTTATCCCTCTAAACAGGTCAAGAGTCTGGGTGTCATCCTCGACAGCACCCTATCTTTTGATTCTCACATCAATAATATCACCCGGTCTGCTTACTTTCACCTACGCAACATCAACCGTCTCCGCCCTTCTCTTACCCCTCACGCCACTGCTGTTCTCGTCCACAGCCTCGTCACATCTCGTTTAGATTACTGCAACTCCCTTCTCTTTAGTCTCACTAATAAATCCCTCTGTAAGCTTCAGTTGGTCCAGAACTCAGCTGCCCGTATCATCACCAGAACCCCTTCTTCTCATCACATCACCCCTGTCCTGCAGCAGCTTCACTGGTTACCAGTTCATTTTCGAATTGATTTTAAAATTTTGATGTTAACTTTCAAAGCCATCCACAATCTCGCCCCTCCGTATTTGTCTGCCCTCATCCACATTGCTGCTCCCTCTCGCACCCTGAGATCTTCCTCTTCTGTTCACTTGTCTGTTCCCTCTGCTCGGCTGTCGTCAATGGGCAATAGAGCAATCAGCCGCTCTGCTCCCCAGCTTTGGAACTCACTACCACCTGCCATCAGAAACATTGACTCTCTTACATTATTCAAATCAAAACTCAAAACCCACCTATTTAAGATGGCTTTTAATGTTTAATCTGTACCTGCACTATTGTTGTGTATTTTAATATTATTTTTCTTAGTATTCTATTGTTCTTGTACGGTGTCCTTGAGTTGCCAGAAAGGCGCCTTTAAATAAAATGTATTATTATTATTATTATTATTATTCATGCAGTCACACCTAAACGCTTTCAAGTGTTCGCTTTATTCTACCCCTACTTTCTTTCCTCCCAGTCTGCTTCTTCAACACATAATTTCACAAACTGGCCCAAGACATATCAAAACTGATGTTTAGCTTTGCAGACTGATAAGTGATATAGCCTGTTCTAACATGAGATAAAGTGAACGCTGCTTCTCTCTCAGAGACACTGAAACAGCACACAAACTTTCTGTCCAGTACATCTTTTCTAAAATCAAAGTTTCATCCACCTGTGCCTCAACCCAAGCTTTCTTATATTTCTTGTCTGTTTCAATTACGACATGGAACGTGCAATGCAGTTCACCAGGATACATTATATCAATGTCGAAATGTTTTACTCATTCTTTAGCTAATTCGAAAATTAAATCAGCCCATTCTTTGTTTTCAATCAGCCATTCATAGGCCCACTGTGGTGTCTGTGATTCAAACAGCAAACAACAAAATTCCTCCCCTTCTTCCACTCTCACTCTTGAGGAATCTGCTGTTAGAACTAGGTTTAATTTACACAAAATATCCCTTCCCAGCAATGGAACGGGACATTTTGGTGAACAAACAAATAGATGTTTAAAAACTTTGCCCCCCTCTGTCTCACAGGCCAGCGGAGCTGTAAATCGCTCAACAACTGTATGACCAGATGCAGACAGAGACTCGTGAAATTTGTTTGTCAAAGGCATTACACACTGCAGGTCACATGGTCATATGCAAGATCTGCTGGCTCCACTATCAGCCAGAAACTCAATCAAAGTTTTCTCAATCAACATAGAATATCTTGGCACACTCAAAAATGCTTCATTATCAAAAAACACTGCCATTCCATCAGGAAAATCATCAACGTTACTGCGATCAAAATTACAGTAGGAAATGCAAGCTTTTTCTTCATTGCAGATAGCAGAACAGATATCAGTATATGTGTGTAAAAATGTGTCTGCATTTAAACTTGTTAGTAAAAAATGATCACTTCCCTTTACTGTAGCTGTTGGCTGCTTGCCCAAACCCCCTCCGTTCTGCTCTTCCCTCTCCGCACATCAGCTCCTCGATGTTGTTTAGCGCCTTTTGGTCAATCCTTTGACCAAAATCCATCTCGGTGGCAAGCGCAGATATTTGGTACAGTTTCTCGTCACATGCACCACAGGCTCTGCAAGTTTCATCGCCACCTGCCACATTTCAGTTTCTCCAACTTTTGGTATCTTTCTCACCCTTGACGCCTTTGAACTTGCGGTATCTTGGGTTTTCTGGTCTTGATGCTGTTCGTACAAGGGCCATGTGTAGCTCCTTTTCTGCTTTCTTCTTGCCTTGTTCTTGCTTCGCTGTCAGCTTGTCTTCAGCATGTTGAGCACACAGCAGAATGTCTGTTAAACGTCCATTTCTCCAGTTCAAACAGATGTCCTCCGCTCGCTTGAGGTGGGAATTTCGTTGGTGCAGTCGGTCTTCTGAGAGGGCAGCAGTCGAGGTCTGGGTCAGTTTTCAGGGCTTACAGCTCAGCCACGGGATAGTGATGATACGGCGGAACATGTATAGAAACAGATTTATAAAAAGGGTTAGCAGGGCTAATCAGTCTTTCATTCACACTCTCACATTTTTCATTCGCTATTTTCTTCACCTCATCTCACCCATTCTTTTCCCTACATGCCAGCTGCCTTTGCAGCACTTTTCTCTGTCTCTTATCTGCCTCCCTTAGCCAACAATCAACAGTGTCTCCATACGACACACACACACACACTTTCTACAACAACCTCTTCTGACTTCTACACTATGTTTAACCTGGTAACACTCAACGTTCCCTTCCCCGTAAAGTTGTTATACTTCATTAATTTTCACATATTTTGCATGCCTTTTTCTCCATATAATTTTTCCATATTCCAAAACACCGGTGTATCATATTTTCTCACTTTACTTTGGGACTTCCCCATACTGGCCGCTACCCCTCTCTTTGGACTTTTTCGGTACCTATAATCTGCCGGACGTCTCCAACAGATTTCGATTTTTCACCTTGAGTCGAAAAGTTAAGCTATCCAGCTCTAATGGGGCGCCCCTCAATTAAAACCTCCTCCTGGAAGTAAATCGCACACTTGCCCCGGATTTCAACCCCCTCCTGGGAGTAAATCGCAGTTAGCTAGCCAAACGCAAATAATAGATCTTGATCTTAGTCAGGCGCCACATCTCACTTTTGTAAGGTCTTGATCTCAGTCAATTGCTAGATCTCACTTGTAAAAAGGTCTTTATCACAGCCAAATTGCTAGATCTCACTTGTGTAAGGTCTTGACCCCCGCCTGATGTCAAATCTCACTTGTTTATTTACGCTGCTATCCCACAGAGAGAGGTCTGCCAGTATGGTGACGGCCCAAGTCACAGTGTAAAATCTTTTTAACTGCCCATTAGATGCCCAAAACTGTTCAATTTTCCCTTAGTATAAACAAAGAATTTGTCTCTTACCAGAGAGTTTGGATGCCACTTGAGTTCCTTTTTCCCAGATAACAGTGGGGTTCCTCTCCAGGCCCGGCAGTTGGTCCCTCAACCCTCAACGCATGGGGCAGGGCTGTGACACAAAGTGCCAGGATGATCAGTCACCGTCCGCAGGGTCCGAAAAAGCTCCTCCAAGACATCCCACTATTCTGACACCAAATTGTAGTGGCAATTTTCTTAAAGGAGTCTCTCTCAGTGGTCAAGAAGACAAATTCTTTCCCAAAGTATCTTTTAAAGTTTTATTCTTTGCAAAGAAGGTCAGACAGTCATACAGCAACGCAGGTTTCTGCAGAGTGTGAGACACTGAAACAAAGTGTGTTCTCTTTTTATCTAGTTTGCTAAGCTCACAAGGTCAGGAATGACATAGAGAATGAATCACAGTTACATCAATGCACACATTTAACCTTTGATTGTCTATATTTCAGTCTTAACTACCACCTGAACATATAGCTTGTTAAATCACCATGTAGGTACCCAAATCTTGTTTGGCGATAAACAGATTTTAAAGTGGTCACACATAGCCTAATGTAAACAGCACATCCATGGAAGAATAAAATAACATTCCTTTATAATGTATATAAATGAATTTCCACCACAGGGGAGAGCGGAGTTTTGTTCCTGTTCATGTTATCTGTTGTTGAAGATGGCTCCAGATGAATTGCTGCTGCTGCTGCTGTTGTTGTTGTTGTTGTTGTTGTTTTGTTGAAGTTGCAAAAGTTTGTAGAGAGAGTTTTTTAAACTCTTCCGGAAACGAAGATGTGGAATGAAGTTTAGGCAGGATATATATAGTAAGTTTAGGATGATCTGATAGGCTAGCTAATGATTAGCAATGGGAATCAGCTGAAGTCAATCATATCACGTGCTCCTCTCGAAATTAGTTTGTGAAACTTCACTTGAGTATGCGCAATTCTGTTGTACGGTGCTGCGAAAAAGGACATGATGATTAGACATTAATAAAAGTGAGCTATTGGTCCATATTTTAAATTTCTGTCCAGAGAGGTCATGTTTTGATCTTTGACTGGTCTCGCGTTTCTGGTCTGACGCATTTGTGTGCCTATGAATGGAAGTCTACTGGGAAAAAAAGTCCAGTGTGACCGCGGCTTAAGTGCAAGTGAATGGTTTCTCTCCAGTGTGGATCCTCATGTGGTGATTAAGGTGTGCTGATTGGCTGAAACTCTTCCCACACTGAGTGCATGTGAATGGTTTCTCTCCGGTATGGAACCTCCCCAGCTAACAGGGAACGTTCCCAGAACATTCACTAACGTTCTTTAAAAGTTGTAGAAATGTTAGCACAGAACGTTACCAATGGAACGTTTTTAGAATGTTCTCATAACGTTGTTGACGTTCTCATAACGTTGTTAAAAAAACGTTATTAGAACAAAGTTCTGGGAACGTCTTGAGGACGTTATTGGTACTTGATAAACGTTCTCATAATGTTGATTAAAAACGTTCTTAGAACAAAGTTCTTGGAACGTCTTCAGGACGTTATTTGTGCCTCATGAACGTTCTCATAATGTTGATTAAAAACGTTCTTAAAACAAAGTTCTGGGAACGTCTTCAGGACGTAATTTGTGCTTGATGAACGTTCTCATAATGTTGATGGAAAACGTTCTTATAACAAAGTTCTCGGAACGTCTTCAGGACGTTATTTGTGCTTGATGAACGTTCTTATAATGTTGATTAAAAACGTTCTTATAACAAAGTTCTTGGAACGTCTTCAGGACGTTATTTGTGCCTGATGAACGTTCTCATAATGTTGATGGAAAACGTTCTTTTAACAAAGTTCTAGGAACGTCTTCAGGACGTTATTTGTGCCTGATGGACGTTCTCATAATGTTGATGGAAAACGTTCTTATAACAAAGTTCTTGGAACGTCTTCAAGACGTTATTTGTGCTTGATGAACGTTCTCATAATGTTGATGGAAAACGTTCTTATAACAAAGTTCTTGGAACGTCTTTAGGACGTTGTTTGTGCCTGATGAACGTTCTCATAATGTTGATGGAAAACGTTCTTATAACAAAGTTCTTGAAACGTCTTCAGGATGTTATTTGTGCCTGATGAACGTTCTCATAATGTTAATTTAAAAACGTTCTTAAAATAAAGTTCTGGGAACGTCTTTAGGACGTTATTTGTGCCTGATGAACGTTCTCATAATGTTAATGGAAAACGTTCTTATAACAAAGTTCTGGGAACGTCTTCAGGACGTTACTTGTACTTGATGAACGTTCTCATAATGTTGATGGAAAACGTTCTTATAACAAAGTTCTTGGAACGTCTTCAGGACGTTATTTGTGCCTGATGAACGTTCTCATAATGTTGATTAAAAACGTTCTTATAACAAAGTTCTGGGAACGTCTTCAGGACGTTATTTGTGCCTGATGGACGTTCTCATAAT
>CAIGQQ010030097.1:0-19349 GCA_903798035.1 Danio albolineatus | reverse complement strand
ATAACAAAGTTCTTGGAACGTCTTCAGGACGTTATTTGTGCCTGATGGACGTTCTCATAATGTTGATGGAAAACGTTCTTATAACAAAGTTCTTTGAACGTCTTCAGGACGTTATTTGTGCTTGATGAACGTTCTCATAATGTTGATGGAAAACGTTCTTATAACAAAGTTCTTGGAATGTCTTTAGGATGTTATTTTTTCTTAATGAACGTTCTCATAGTGTTGATGAAAAATGTTCCTGAAACAAAGTTCTAGGGACGTCTTGAGAACGGATTTATTTTTAAGGTGGTCAATGATCACCATCAATGATCACAATCAATCATCACCATCAATGATCAATTCCATCAATGGATGGAAATTATGCTTAAAGAAAGTAATAGACAAATGGTGAGGGTATATTCAGGAGCAAGTCAACTATTGAAAGTAGCTGCTGAGCTATGCTAAGACCAGAGATAATGGCTGTAAAGCGTCCAATTCAGCATATTTGCTTAAGAAATGAGATGGAATGATAAATTTCTTAAGAACAGGATGTGGAGCTTCAGAACATCATCAATCAGTCCCATAAATTAAATTAAACATAATCTGACAATGTGCTTTTTATTCATACACTACACATTTATGTGCTGTGCAAAGTTTGTGCATATGGCTCAGTTCAGCACCATGATCTGTTCACATTCATTATAAAAACAATGTGAACAGTTATGCAAAAAAATCTGATCTGAGAAAAACTCTGATTTGAGCACTCCTTGCAGTGTGAACTCAGCCTGAGACTTGTCTAGTTAAAGAGGAACTGAAAAAAATCTTGGAAGATTGAGTATACTGTACACATGATCGATGGATTGCTGATAAAGATGGCAAGAAAATAAGACAAACAACATTAAAATAAGTCCTATGGGATATATATATACACTGACGATGCCTACAATGCATCGTTTCAAATGTCAGTTGACCTGTAGGTACGCTATCTAGTTAATGAAGCTGAAATCTGTGACTAAAGATGTCAAAATGTCACAATATGTGAAACACAATTTAATAAATCTCCAGTCTATACAGACTAGTCAAAAAGTCCAGACTTCAGTGGCAGCAGCAGGATATATACGTTTAATTGCAAAAACTGTTTTTTTTGCAATTATTTTTGTGGAGTTTTTAGAAGCTTTCAGAATTATATATATATATATATATATATATATATATATATATATATATATATTGGAAAGAGTTTAATTGCAAATTCTGTGAACAAACGATTAACATGAACCCCATATAAACCTAGCTGTACCCTTTTAAATCTAAGATTGTTAATAGATTGAATAATCATTGAACTTTGTGGAAACGTAATCAACATATAGTATATGTTCTGACTCATTGTCTGCAGTAAATTAATTAAACAAATTGTCTTTAGCAGGCACAGTAGTGCAGTGGGAAGCACACAGCAAGAAGGTCGCTGGTTCGAGCCCCGGCTTGGTCAGTTGGTGTTTCTATGTGGAGTTTGTGTGTTCTCAAAGAGTTCCTGATTAATAATGGGACTAAGCCGAAAAGAAAATGAATGAATGCATAATATCATCTTCTTTAACTTTCTGTATGAAAAGTTGTGCAAAACGCAAAGAGAAACACAGTGACCTTCAGGTTACAAGTCCAACTCACTAACCATTAGGCCACATAACTTTTTGTGGACGAAGTGGCAGAGAAAGTTTGTTGTTATCAAACATACTAAGTCAGTTTAATGGTTAAGGTGATCTAATAGGTATCTTGATAAAAGGTTTGCAAAGAACTTTTTCAAAAAAAATTTAATACAAAAATATGGGACATTCTATACCAGAAACAAACAATTTCTTTTCTTTTTTTTAAGATTTATTTTTGGCCTTTTTTATTAGATAGGACAGTATTGAGAAAGGAAGTGAAGATGGAGAGAGAGAGAGGGAGAGTGGGGTAAGAAAAAGTTCTTAAGCCAGGATTCAAACTATGTCGGCACGTTAACCGCTAGGCTATTGCATCTGCCAACAGAAACAAACATTTTCACTAATAAAAAATGTGACAGGGCCTTAAGCTTGTCGTCCTCAAAAAAAAAAAAAATCATACAAAAGCAAGCATAAAATCATACAATTCAATGATAGAACACATTCTTTATGACCGTCAGCTTCTCCTCCGTCAAATGACATCACTTCCGAGTCCTTAAAGATGTATTGCACTCATTTTATGTTAGATTTAATGCAAATGTGACAGGACTGACAGAAACATGGGGACATGGTAAATTATTTGTATTATAAATTTGTAATATTTATTTGTTGAATTTATTTGTAATTTAATTTTTTTTTATCAATTGATGTGAATGAAAACAACTTAAACTGCCTATTTTTTTTCTAAATTTAGCTAAATAGAATTGGGCTGAAGACAATGACAGGGTTTGTACATTTGTAAAGTGTTTTAATAAAGAAAAAAAATCTGAGAACCAAATGATTGACGTATTCCTTTACAGAACAACTCACAGAAATCAACCATCAATTCATTTTAGAAGTTTTGAAATACTTTTTATTCACTGTATTCATGTTTTTTTTTTCAGGGACAGATAATGTACCTTTCTGCTATTCTACAGCCCAATATGGAAGAAAGTGTTTGAGTCACAGTTCTCAAAAAAAAAAAAAAAAAAAAAACTGAACTGGACATGAAAAACATAATGTTGCAACATGTATAAGTTATTGTTTTTAATATGTGCTCACTGTTGCATCAATATGTTTAAGTTGAGTACAGTACATTTTCAAACTAAACCGCTCACTAATTCAACGTTTTTGTATTATTAATAAAATATATACAAGCACAAAGCAGCACAAATTAAAAGGCAGTTTATATCCTCTTTAAAACAGAAAGGGAAAAAGTTTACAAGAAGCATAATAATAATAATAATAAAAGTCTTGTGTTTTTATAATATCTAAACTATTTATTGTGACAACTGATCAACAGTATAATGATAAAAAAATAATGTGTACATTCAAATTGTGTTCATCTGATTACTTTTTGTGGATGCAAAATCAAGCAAATCCTCAACCAGACATCATCCCACATAATTAGAAATGGTAAGTGTGGTTTATTAATAGTTCTTAGCTTTAATACAATTGACATATGTTTATATCTGTCAGCTAAATGTATAACAGATTTTTTTTAAACTGAATGAACCACAGTTTATACACAGCTGCCATTTATTAGGAGTGGACTATACTGAAAATTGCAAGAAATTATAATATCAATAATAAAATTTTTAAACTATTACAAAACAATTAACAACAATTTACACATACATTATATGACCCTAGACCAAAAATATATTTAACATTTTAAAATAAAAAATAATAATCAACTCAATCAATCATGCGCATGTCTAAGACTAACTCCGCCCCATTTATAACCGACGATCTCATCAGCAGCTTCATTTTTCTGAGGTGCAGCAGCTGGGCTTCGGTTACGGTAAGTCCAGTTGACTTTGGAAATATTGTTGATTATATCGATGCTTTTTGTCTCTAGATATTTTAAGTATGTCAAATTGTAGAAGAAAATTGTCTGCAATAGGCCTTAAAATTAGATTCGTAACCTTATCCTAGGAACTACTTATGCTAATGTTTTCGCGCCTTTTTATGAGGCGAAATAAGCTAACGTTAGTGTTACATATTCTTACAACGTAAATATTAATATACACAATGAGACATTAACTTTGTGTTGGGATTTTATTGCTGTCCAAATCTGTGTTCTGAAGTAATATTCTGAGGCAATTCTGCGGCTGAGATTCTATAAGTCCTTTAAGTTTCTGAAAAAAACTTTTATACAGACAGACCCACTAGTCTGAAATCGCGACATACATTTTGAAAACGACGCTAATAATGCCGTTTACATCGTGCTTTTTAAGTTTTGTCATGTGAGGCAAATTCGGTATTATCTGAGCAGCAGAGAAACGTGTAACTTTATATTGTGTTGGCACCGCTGTAAACATTATCATCAAGCGGGTAGTTATTACTAAAATAGTGGAGTGATTGAAATATTTTCCCAAAATATATTTATTGGTGGGGCGATGCGGTGGCACAGTGGGTAGCGATGTCTTGGCCACTGTATATGTTGTTGTAGAAAACTTAGTAGTTTCTGCCGGTATGATAACCTTGAATTGTGATTACGGCTCTAAAATAGATATATTTTTAAATGTCTGGGTAAAAAACTAAAACTTTTTTCCCCTTTGAGCACAATATATATTAGATTTTTTGAAGGATTTATAATATTTTAGAGCAGTAAACATGTCAGGCTAAATCATTTCAATGAATCATTGACTTCTGCTGTCTTCATTAGTTTCAAATACACAGATTTCTTTACAATCTAAAACTGCATCTTTGGATATCTGCTGGAGATACTGTCGTCCTAAAAAACTCAACCAAAATATATAAAAAAAATATAAAACAATACCTTAGGAATGGTATTACATAAAATTTTGACGGTTTTTAAACCTTGACTTTTCCAAACCGCAGTATACTTTGAAAACGCTTATCGTCTCATGCCTACTATAACCTTAGTTGTAGTATTGCAACATCAACTGTGCTATAGCATTTACTGTAAGTTAAGATTGGGTTTTTTTTCATCAGATGGCAGTATATTCAAAAATAATCTTTGTTATCATTATTATTATTATTAATTAATATTATTTTTAAATAGGGGATAATCAATAATATTGCCGAGGGTGACAAAAAGTATAGAAACAGCCCCAGGGCCAGCATTTGTTTTATTTAACTTCATTAAAACACTAACTTATAGGTAGGGCCAGACAGAATCTACAGACATTTTCTGCTATTTCTGCGCAGCATTAAAAATCTGCGGATTTATGCAGAATGATTGTGGGGGCCTACTTATAGGCCATCCCTAACAGTCTTGTGACTTATGTAATCAAGCCAGCCAAGCTTTAAATCAGCGTGCATACATTGCTATTGGTTCCCACGTCAAAGATAGAATAGTAGGTTACAGTAAATATTGTGTTTTTTAATAATATAGTAAAATATATTATACATTATAATACATTTTACTGTAGTATTTTATTGTATATATTATAGTTTTTATAGTGTGTGTATATGTACACATACATATCATTCAATAGAGTACTTACTGTATGATTACAACTTTATTCTCATTCACAGGAAGACAGGATTTGGATGGATTCAGAAATGGTATGTTGATGACTTTTTTTCTTTTCGTGAGTGAGGTGATTAATAATGTCTTCAAAACAAAAATACAACACTCTCTGGAAAAGAGTGAAAAGAGATCAGCAGAAATTGGATTTGTTGCATTTAGATGACATTGAGATACACACCAGCTCAACTAGTCTTGAAAGCTTTGGTGAGCAACTCCACCAAGCACAGCCCATTGAGGAAACCGAGCATGAATCTGAGTATGATGTTATGCAGGGTGCTCATGCAAGTTTAAATTTGAATTCTGATTCGAACTCTGATGATGCAGACTCGGATGACAGCCATTCTTTAGGAGTTAAACTTGCGGAGTGGGCCAATGAATTTCAGGTCAAACATAATGCAGTGGATGGCCTTCTTAAAATTCTTGGTGAGCATCACCCAGAACTTCCAAGAACTGCTAGGACTTTACTTGGAACGTGTGAAAATGTCAACTTAGACATGAAATCTGGGATGCAATATTTCTACTTTGGATGCAAAGAACAGCTCTGTAAACATCTAAATTTTTACCCAACTGATGTTGTCACTCAGTTAGAATGCCTGGACATCTCTTTGAATATTGATGGCTTGCCTCTATTCAAAAGTAGCAGTCAGTCACTGTGGCCAGTTTTGTGCAAAATCAATTTGGCTCCTTCCACTGTATTTCCTCTTGCTCTCTGTTTAGGTGTCTCAAAGCCTACAGATCTTAATTTTTTGACAGATGTTGTACATGGCCTCAGGGACATTTTAATCAATGGACTAGAGACTGACAGGGGTAACTTACGAGTTAATCTTCGGTGTATCACTTGTGACGCACCGGCAAAGGCACTTGTCAAATGCACAAAGCAGTTTTCTGGTTATTTTGGTTGTGATAAGTGCACACAGAAAGGCTTCTGGGATGGCAAGCGGGTTATATACCCAGAGACAACAAATGTTTTCCTGAGAACAGATGAATCTTTCCGTGAGCAGGTTCAGGAGGAGCACCACCGGTCATCTGAGGTGTCTCCTTTTTGCATGCTTCCAATAAACATGGTTCAGCAATTCCCTGCAGATTACATGCATCAGTGCTGTCTTGGAGTGATGCGAAAGCTGATTGTTTTGTGGTTGCGTGGAACACTTAGAACCAGATTGTCTTCGGGTCAGGTAAGACGGATAAGTTCCAGGCTACTTGGTTTGAGGCCATTTATGCCTGACCTGTTTGCAAGGAAGCCACGCTGTCTAGAAGAGATTGACAGATGGAAAGCTACTGAACTGAGGCAGTTTGCGCTTTACACTGGCAAAATTGTGCTGAAAGGTGTTCTGTCTGAGGAACTGTATGAACATTTCATGTTGTTCAGTGTGGCATTGGCCATACTAGTGTGCCCACAGCTAGTGAAAGAGTACAGCTCTTTCGCATCAGATCTGTTGCTTCACTTTGTAGAGGAAGGCAGAAAGTTGTACGGGGATGAGTTCCTTGTTTACAATGTGCACTCTATGATTCACCTTGCTGCCGATGCTCGTGTGTATGGTGGGCTAGATGAGTGCAGTGCTTTTCCCTTTGAAAACTACCTGCACCAGCTGAAAAGGTTAGTTCGGTCTGGTAAAAACCCACTGTCACAAATCATAAAACGTCTTGGAGAAATTGACAAGCACAGACAGGAGCTGAATGACAAGCCTGCAGCTGTTGGGAAAACACAAAAACCAAATAACGTCTTTGTTGTCAGTGACTTTCAGTGTTGTGAGGTTGTTTCTGTGGTAGATGCTACAGTGGAAGTGGATAGAATGGTCCTTTGTCGTGTTTATGACAAACTTGAACCACTTTTCATGCAGCCTTGTGACTCCAGGTTAGTTGGCGTTTACAAGGCCCAAGTAAGGCACACCACAATGAAACAGTTGTCTCAAAGGGTATTGACCAGAAAGGCATTTTTAGTTGATGCAGAAGATGATGTCAAGATTGTCCTTACAGTGCTCCATTCATTTTGAGCAGTATAAATTAAATTTTCTCCACTTTTACATATTAAATTTATCTGAATGCTAAGTGTATGGCGAGCCGTTTGACATTTAATCTATAACCCGTACACAGCAAAATCCTCAGGGTAAAATTTACTCAGTTCAGAGAACATTTGGTCCCTCTCTAAATTGAGTAAAATTTACTCAGCAGCAGAGTAAAAGTTAATGAGACAATGATGGAGCACTGATGATGAACACCTGCTGTTAATAAGCAGAAACAGAAGCAGCAGCAGCTTTGCTCGTTGCTTATCTGTTTGACTTTATTTCTGTCAGATGTTCACAAAAGTCCATATGAGATTTATTCAAAATTAACTGATTTAGTTATTTACATTTTACAAAAAACAAACAGTTTTTCCCCCCAAAGTCACCACCGTGGAGAAAAGTGGTTGATTTACTTGGGCTCTTTGACTCGATTTCTAATGTTGATTGTCTTTGCTTGCTATGACAAGTAAGGTGAATAAATAGGATCAGGTTTACTGATCCTGTAAGGCTCTTTAACTTTTGAAAAAAATGATTAGAAGGTTATGTTTGACATTGCTTATTATGTTTAAGTGATGGTTTATAAATAAGAAACAATTTATAAAGTTTTAATGAAGTTGTAACACAAAAATAGCTTTGTATCAAGAAAATTGAACTCATCAATTTTTATCAGATCATAAAACACGTTGAACATCTAAAACACACAGACATAAACAGTGCATGCTGGGAACTATGGATAAATGTTGTATGATTCTCTTAGCATACACTACACCCAAAAACAAAATAATCACCTCTAACCACTGTTGAGATAGATACGCTGATTATTGATGTCTGTGTCTCTTTAGTGATTCAGATGCTCAATGTTTTAAAAAAAATGTATAAAACCACAGCTGAGGTCTATTCTCTCGAAAAACACAGAATTTTGTTTTCTTATCTGATAAACCATCATTTAAACATAATTTGCAAAGTCAAACATAATCTCTTAGTACATTTATCAAGAGTAAGAATCAATATAGGATCAACCAACCTGATCATATTTGCCTGCCTTATACTTGTCATAGCAAGCAAAAAAAATCAACATTAGAAATCGAGTCAAAGAGCCCAAGTAAATCAACCACTTGTCTCCACGATGGTGACTTTGGGGGAAAAAAACATGTTGTTTTTTTTGTAAAACGTAAATAACTAAATCATTCATTCATTAATTTTCTTTTCGGCTTAGTCCCTTTATCAATCCGGGGTCGCCACAGCGGAATGAACCGCCAACTTATCCAGCATTTGTTTTACACAGCGGATGCCCTTCCAGCCACAACCCATCTCTGGGAACACATACATACATTATCATTCACACACATAAACTATGGACAATTTAGCTTACTCAATTCACCTGTACCGCATGTCTTTGGACTGTGGGGGAAACCGGAGCACCCGGAGGAAACCCACGCAACCACGGGGAGAACATGCAAACTCCACACAGAAATGCCAACTGGCCCAGCCGGGGATCGAACCAACGACCTTCTTGCTGTGAGGCGAACGTGCTACTCACTACGCCACCGTGGCGCCATAACTAAATCAGTTAATTGTCAATAAATCTCATATGGACTTTTGTGAACATCTGACAGAAATAAAGTCAAACAGGTAAGCAACGAGCAAAGCTGCTGCTGCTTCTGTTCTGTTTCTGCTTATTAACAGCAGGTGTTCATCATCAGAGCTCAATCATCACTTAATTAACCCCATCATTGTCTCATTAACTTTTACTCTGCTGCTGAGTAAATTTTACTCAATTTAGAGAGGGACCAAATGTTCTCTAAACTGAGTAAATTTTACTCTGAGGATTTTAGTATCTATTCTCATGTTACTAATACCTATTTTTTAGATCTTTTCCATTAAGTACTAGTACTTATTCATTAGATACTAGTGCTTATTTATGAAATACTAGTGCCTGTTCTTTAGATACTAGTGTTTTATAAAAATATACTAGTGCTTATTCATTAGATGCTGGTTCTTTTTTATTAGATACTAGTACTCTCATTCATTAGAGCGTAACTATTAAATATACTAGTACTTATTCATTAGATACTAGTACTCATTCATTAGATACTAGTACTTGTTCATTAGATACTAGTATCTATTAAATAGGTACTAGTACTAATTTATTAGATTTTTTTAGATGATTTTAAATGTTTCCATTGATTTCATTGAGATATCAACTATTCAGTTGATTTTAAATGTTTCCATTGATTTCATTGAGATATCAGCTATTCAGTTTTGACTAGTATGTAATCTAGCTAGAACTAGTACACATTTCTTTTACTAGTAGTTAATGATTAGGTGCTTGTACTTATTAATTAGATACTAGTACCTAATTAATAGATACTAGCACTTATATATTGGATACTAGTAGCTATTTATATTTAAATGTTTTCATTGTTTTGTAATTAGTAAATTGAAATGGTTAAACTGTGAATTGTGGAGATATTTAGTTTACACTGTAAAGGAGTCTGAATAGTTAGGACTTTTTAAAATAGCAGAATGCCAGCTAAAGTTAATGGTGTGACCGAAATATAGGGATTTATGTTATAAGGAACTAGGGACACTGATCTAAATATTTGTGTATATAGTTGTATGTATACTTTTTAGTGTGCTGTACCTCACTTATCAAGGGTTTGTTGCCAAAGGGGTTTTAAGTGCAGATTATTTTATTCGCACTTTTGCCCCTTTGGCACCAAACACTTATGCTTTCCTTGTAGAGATACGCAGTGGTCAAATTTCCTGAAGACGACTCCGTTGATGTGGTGCCTTCCAATTGGCTTAAAGAAACTGATAAGGTATTTATAATTATTTATATATCTGAGTAACCTAATGATTAGTTCACCCAAACATAAACATTTCAATTATTTACATATGCAAGTTGTTTCAAATCTGTATAAATGTGTTTTGCTGAACACAAAGGTAGATATTTTATAGATTGTTTGTAATTAAACATTTGTTTGGCACACTTCACTTAATAACAGGAATAATAGTATTGAAGTGTCCCAAAGGTTTGTGTGACCAACCTTATCTAAACAAATCTTTTTTTCAGCTAAAATCTAATATAAAAGATTAACCTGAATTTTTGCCAACAGGATATTTATTGCTTTTGGCCAAAAAACAATTTTACTGCCAAGGCAAAAAGAAGAGCCACACCAGATACACTGTTATGGTCAAAACATGTTGCAGTGGTCTTGGTTTATACAGGTATTTAGGAAGTATTTACATTTTATATTTGTTATCTATTAAGGTTGGGGCGATGTTGACCAATTTGGCATCTTACGATGTCTAATGTGACACATCACGATGGATGATGGCATTGTTGTCATAGGCGGTGGTGAATTAACTATTTATGAACAAATAATTAATTCATAACAAATTAATTATTTGTATTCAACTACCTACCAAAATTATTTTTTTCAACTACCTGACCCATGTGGTCTTTGTTTTACCCATAACCAAATCATAAATCATTATAATGTCTTCATAATAGCGTCGACAAACTTGGTTGGTAAAAAAGGTGCACAACCAACAGTACGCTTATGCTAACATTACTAAGTACAAGCGTGAAAGCGAAAGATTGAAGCAGTGTACTGACGCTGTTACATGTTACCTGATAGATTCAAAAGACAGAAGAGTCGTTAGATGGAGACAAGATTAATTAAATATCACGTTAAACAACTATAGTGAGATGCCATCCAGCGGTAATTCCTTCATAAACTGTCCCACGCGCACTGCTCTTTGGGGTTTTGTGCTCAAAGGACCCACTTAGCTGAAGCTCAGACGAGCGATTGACAGTGTGTCTGTGTGTGTGTGTGTGTGTGTGTGTGTGTGTGTGTGTAGTCACATGCTGTGTGTTTTCAGTGGTATAATGTGGACGGAGGGCTATTCAGAAATGCTAGATGAAACGCCAGTGTGGATGTGTATCGTTTTCGTCCTAAAATGCCATTTTAAAACTAACACGTATTAGTGTAAACGGGGCCTGAGTCTGGGTTTGTTTTTTTTTTTACAAGCGGGTTTGTGACGGGGGCTGGGTGGAGGATCGCTATGCCAGCTCAGCATTGTGACGTTTATCTGCCATCGGCGATGGACGATGGCATCGTCTATCGACCCAACCCTATTACCTCTGTAGTTAAAGGATAAATTTACTTCAAAAAAAATTCTGATAATTTATATATATATTCATTCATTCGTTTTCTTTTCAGCTTAGTGCCTTTATTAGTCCGGGGTCACCACAGCGGAATGAACTGCCAACTTATCCAGCATATGTTTTACGCAGCGGATGCCCTTCCAGCTGCAAGCCATCTCTGGGAAACATCCATACATGCCTTTGGACTTGTGGGGCAAACCGGAGCACCTAGAGGAAACCCACACAGCCACGGGGAGAACATGCAAACTCCACACAGAAATGCCAACTGACCCATCCGGAGCTCGAACCAGCAACCGACTTGCTGTGAGGCAATTGTGCTACCCACTGTGCCACCGTGATGCCATAAATAGATAGATGTGTGGGTTTTCTCTGGGTGCTCCGGTTTCCCCCACAGTCCAAAGACATGCTCTAAAGATTAATGGAATAAGCTAAATTGGCCGTATTGTATGTGTGAGAATGCGGGTATTTCTCAGTATTGGGTTGCGGCTGGAAGGGAATCCACTGTGTAAAACATGCTGGAAAGGTTGACGGTTCATTCTTCTGTAGTGACCCCTGATGAATAAAGAGACTAAGCAGAAGGAATATGAATGAATGAATGAATGAATGAATGAAATACTTTAAATACTCCCCAAATTAGCTTTTTGAACTACCCTAACCTTTTAGAGCCAGAATGCACAGAAAGATTCTCATACTGTATGTGTGTATCAAAGAGAACAAAGGAGGCCATTATTTTGAACCTTTCATTTGTTGGCCAATTTGTTGTTTACTATATGTAAAAAAATCCTGGAAAGTTTTTCTTCCAATAACCTAATTTCTTTACAACTCAAGCATGAAAAACATGAACATTTGGCATAGGGTTGAGTAATTATCATGACTTTCTTATTCTGGAAGTTTACTTATCCTCCAATATTGTTTTCTTTCTGGTAAAAACAAGCTATTGTATTCTTTCTAGACAGTTACGAGGAAGCCAGACTAAAGGCCAACCGGGCTACGGTGACATCAAACCTGGAGAGTGACAAAGAAACCCCACAGAGACTAATACGACCTCCAGCTAGATATATGAGACAGCTGGATAGCGGTAAAATCTTTTCTGAAAATTTGATAAAGCAATACTTATGGCTGTTAAAACTAGTCAATAAATTAAAAAATAATATATAATGAACATATAAAACATTTAATGAATGTCATTCATCAACAATGAATGTCATTAAAGATTAATCATTTGTGCCTATCATGCACATGAAACTTTTGCCGGTCACTTTAATTATTGCACTGAATAACACATTTTTATGGACAAAAGGAATTTAATAATGAACTATTACTTTTAACTGTCCTTTATCCATTTTCAATTTAAACTCTATTTAATGTTTTACAACTGCAAAGCATTATTGCAAAGCATTCATATAGAAATTCACCATGTTATACTGTATGTTTTTAGAACTCAGTTTGCATGTCTGTTTTGAAGTACAGCATTGGTTAGCAAATGAAAATATATCTATGCTGAACTTATACTCTAACACACACTCTACTTACAATGTATCAGCCAGTGGCTAATGATAGACATTATCAAGTTGCCCAGAGTGAATGTTTTGTCACATGTGACAGTGTTTGGCAATTTACATGTTTGAGACTTTTTAACATTAACATTTTATATTGTTAACTAGATGATGACGAAGACTCACCACCACCAAAAAGACAGATTTTACCCACTCCAACATGTAAGTAAATTGTTCACGATCTTTTATTTACATGGTTACAAATCTGTGCTCAGTGTTCGAAAATAATTTACCCTTTTACCCTGGCTGTAAAAACGCCAGTAAAGTATTTTTTAATGATTTGCTTTTTTCTATAAAAAACATTCTTCATAATGTAAATAACATTTCTTTGAAAATGTAACATTGATGTCTTTGTTACTGACTGATTAAGACTATGTCAAAGATTGAAATTATAGTGCAATCAATCAATCAAACTGTTGTTTATCTCATAATTACATTTTGTCCCATATATTTAAAGGTTTTTACTTGTGTTTCAGTCACCCCAAGGACAGAATTTTTGGAGGATCTAAGAGAGTGTGAGTTTACTTGATCTTGCTTGTTGGCAAACCAATTCAGAAAAGACAATCTGTTGATAATTACAGTTTTTCTTGTCACTTTATTTTTTGTTAGTGAATACTCCAAGCTGTAGCAGCAATCAAAGTGAGTGCCACACCCAAATTTTTTTTGTTATCAAAATAAAAAAGAATATTATTTTTCAGGTTTTCTACGTTCAAGAACCAGACACTGTATTGTCTGACAGGCAAAACGAACATATGTTATTCAAAGGATTTAAATCATTTTTACACTTCGATACTACACTGTAAAAAATGCAGGGTTACATGCAATTTGTTCATGTTGTCCCAACACAAATCGATTAGGTTAACTTAACACTTTTAACAAATTTATGTAGATTGAACATAAAAAAATTAAGTTTCACAATGAAATCTCATGAAATATGTTCTTTTAGCTCATTTTAAATAAGTAGTTTTAAAAAAAGAGTAAAAGTAAAGTAAAAAGTAAAGTTTAAAAAAAAGTGTTTTGAGTGAATTATTCACGTTTTTGTTGCTGTCTCTTCACCTCCTCTATTTATTGGTGTTTGTGTATGGAATAAAATCACTGTCATAAATATTTTTTGCATAAATAAAATTCATACATCTGTAAATATAAAAATGTAAAGGAAAACGAAACATACTCATAATTTACAAGGGTAAAATTCCAAATTCTGTCATTAGAAAAGACACAGATATGACATTTTTTGTCTATTTGTGCACGACTTATACATTTACGGTGGGTGTACTTTACAAACGCAAATACAGTTTCACCACGGACGCGACAACCTGATTATTAGTACGATTCAAAGAGTGTCAAAATTACATCACCGCTGTCTCAGGCATTAATAAACAAGCAAGAGCCATCGATCACAAACAGCGCGCCTTGCGTGATGAGATTCTAATTCCTGACTGAAGGAAGCTTGCAGAGCAAAATGACAAAAATCTTACCTGAGACAGTGTGTGGGAGCTCGAGTGCCCAGGCATTTTGCTCTTCGAGCTCCCTTTAGTCATTAATCAGGATCTCATCATGCAAGGGGTGCTGTTTGCGATCGATGTCTCTCACTGGTTTATTAATTAATTTTGACAGTGAAGTGTCGCTCTTTGATTCGTACTCGTAACTGTATTTTGTGTTTGTAAAGTACACCCACCGTAAATTTAAAGGTTGTATACAAACAGACAAAGAAATGTCGTGCCTGTGTCTGTTCTAATCGCAGATTTTGGAAGTGTACCCTCAAAAAACTACAAGTACATTACATTTTCTTTTCCTTTTTTATCATAGACTGTAAAAGATATAGATGTAGTATCCGTGACGTCACCCATAGGTTTCTGAACAACGCAAAAGAAGCTACTAATAGGGGTGGCCAACCGTCTCCGTTTTGTTTGTGTGTCATCGCACCAAACGCAGGATACCAAACAAGGGCAAAGAGGTGGAGTGTGAGCAGAGCTACAGATGCATGCTGGCATTTTTCTTAGACAAACTTTTGGGAGAAACACTTAATACTTCATTACCTGTGACTCATTTGTGTTCTGACCACATGTGCTTGGATATATACTATGTCAATAAAGTGTTTAGTCTTTTAAAAACACTGTTGTAATACATTATGATGTTTTTCTTCTGGAGGAAAAGGCGAATTTCCAAACACTTCAAATATAGTCTGTTAGTAAATGCAAGTCTATTGATGAAATCCAGGCAGAACACTGCATGATGAAGCGTCAGACGACTGTTCTAGAGGCTACTAATCAATCTGACAGATTCTGGAGTGCATTACTGCTCTAAAGAAAATTATAAGTGATAAATTATCTTAAGCAAATACATTTTTAGAGATGGTATATAATTATAGTTACGCTCACCTGGAAAATGGAGGCAACTCGAATGGTTTGTGAACACAATTAAGTCCACAGCATGCCATATTATCTAATAATTGTAGGAAATAATTTTTATCAGCTGTAAAAATCGCCAATTTACCAATGCAGTCAGAAAACACTTGGATTTCCTGGAGCCAGCCCCCAAAGGCGAGTCAATGCATTCCAGTTTTAGTTACTTCCGTATTGGCTTCCCGAGGAAAAGAGGGTGGTTGCGGCTTGGTTTTTATAGTTACAGATGTGTGAAATTTATTTACCCATTAAATTTTTATGACAGCAGTTTTATTCCATATTTGTGCATATAAACAGGGAAGGTGAGTGATTTTAGAATAATAATCAAATAATGCTTATTTTGCTTGAAAATACCTATTCCTTATTGTATATGTTATAAATTTTAGGAAAGAGAATAGGAATCAATCTATAGGACAAAAATCTGCATCTAAAGTTCACCCTTACCGAAATTAGAGATTGTAATCCATGCATTTTTTATTTGTTTGTTTGATGCTGATTAAAAATGCAAACATTATTTTTTTTACATTAAAATTAACATATCTGCATAATATATTATGAGCTTGAAAAAAGGTATTTATTATTAATTAATTTGAATGTAATTAATATTTAATTACTTACTCTATTAATATCTATTATATAAATAATTAATTATTTACTATTATATATAATTGTATAATATTTCAAATATTAATGAATAATATTATATAATATTTTAATTATAATAAATATTTAAAATCTTAATTAAAATAATATGAAAATAATTATTTATATAATATTTGAGCTATTGTTTAATAATTCAGATTTGACAAACTTCTGATTGTGTTTCTTCTTTTTAGCTGGTGTGGCTGAAGAAGATGCTCCCGCATCAGCCAGTGAAACCAATTTGTGTGAGTAAAAGTTATAGAAATGTTTTCTTTTCTTCAAAGGTTTGTGGCCACTAACATTTGTTAATGCTTTTGAAAGAAGTCTCTTCTGCTCAAGTTCCAATTATTTAGTGAAAAATACAGTAAAGCAGTAATATTGTTAAATACTATTACAGATTACAATACAGAAACTAAAAAATCATTTGTTTTCAATCTAATGTATTATGATCATAGCTTTATTTTTTTAGATTTATTTTTTTAGCATTATTATTGTTGCTTGTCTATGTCGACAAGTCACTGGTAATGTCATCAATAAAACACAACATCTAAATGTTTTGCAACATGCCACAATTTGTGATTTATTTGCAGAAAAAATATATTCACATGCTGTTTGACAGCTCATTTCTTGCAAAAAAAGTGATATGACTAATTTTAATGCAAAACAAGTGCATTGGGCTCATTTTTTTTGTGCTACATAAATGCAGTCAGCATGTTGATCACTGCACGTTCTACTAAGAATGTAACAATTAAAAATATTTTAGAGCAAAAATAATGCATGTGTCATCACCTTATAGAACACAAATTTATGGCAATTAACTTTATAACAACATAACGCACAAAAAACAACAGACTAAAGTCAACTCGGTCTCAGTGTCCTGCTCAGATACAGATTCCTGATAGTACAAGCCTGGGTCTCAAATTGTACACGGACTGCATTCAATTACATTTTTCCCCGCCATGTCTTTAAAATATCAACATTTATTTTACCCCAGTATATTCAGTGGAGCTTCTGCGCTAGCCTGCTAATTCTGACGGTGTGTGTGTAAATGGCTTTTTATCTCGGTTTACGCTTGAGCAACCAAATTAATGCCAAAGTCTATTTAAGTAATTATATTTTAATTACATTACAACATTGATGCTGTAAAAGGAACCGTATAAAATGGAAAAAAAGTCACATTATCTGTTCACCTGAAGTTTATCAGTATGGTAAGAAACACTAGCTCTGCATATATCCTATAAATATCTTTAATAATATAACTAGCTGAAACAATGCCCAGATGTTTCAGAATTGTGAAATTTAAACTAAAAAGTTTTTACAATTATTAAGAAATTATTGAATAAGAAATTATATAATGTACAGCAATACATGTAGATACATTTCTGACAGATTTATTTGACCTTCTTCTCTTTTGCATGTTGATATTTCAGACAAAACTGAGTTGAAGAAACTGGAGCGGGCCATGTCCATTCGTTTAGATAGAATGGACCAAAAACTGTCCACAATCGAAACACTTTTACGAAGTGTGGCCCAGCCAAGCATCATTTCAGAGTTTTTGCTTCAGCCATGTTCAACGCTGCAGGAGCTGCAGGACTTATGCACAAACATAAAAGATCCTGAATACAGGAAAAAAACTGTAAGTACATTTAACCTCAGATTATCCAATTTGATGTACTGTATTTTAAAACACTTCTCCGTTGTTATTGTTTTATTTTGTATCTCTTAATTTACTTTAAGAATGCAAAAGGCAAAGTATGCACACCAAAATGTCAGTTATAAGAGTTAGGTTGGGTATCAATTGAATTTTTCAATTGTGTATATATTGTTTATCTATTATGATTATGTTTGATTGCAATAAGAAAAAAAATTATCATAAAAAATGTCAACCATGGAAATTTGACACAATGTAGGTATATTTGTTTTGCTGCACATTTTTTTCCTCATCTATGTTCACAAGAAAAAAAAAGCTATTTATGATGATATACTGACAGGCTTCTGCATAGTGGTTGATTAATCTAAAATAAGTCAGTTAGGGATCAGAACATTTTCTGCAGTGGAAATGGACAGAATGATTTAAGGACAAACAAAGCAGCCTAATGTCTTATCATTCTGGCACCTGAATTGTTTTAAAATATGTAAATATCTGTTTTTTTGGAGGGGTGAATTGGAACTAGTTTTAAAATTGGTCTGCAATTAGTTTTTGATACCCAACCCTATATATTATGGAAGGTAAATCCTGCCAATTTTAAATGAATCAAACAAACATTGGAAATTAAAATAAAAACCAGATTAACGATTCAATTATAAAAACACTGTCCGCAAAATATCTGCCAAAATTGAAAATGAAATGAAATTATTTAATTTTCATTTTCACTGTGACAACACATCTCCCTGTCAAACTAATTAAAATGAAAATGAAGTTGCTGATTTAACATTTCATTTTTCACTGCATTTCTGCTTCAAGACAGCCAATATTAAAATGAAAATTTATATTTCTGTTAAATATACATTAGTAACTCACGCTGTCCCATCCGCCAAAGCCGTGCTTCTGCCCTCAGGCTCTGAAAACACTCTATGTCACTTGAATACGCCGCTCCCACTGATTAGCATAGGCTTTGCATACAGGTTGACGCTGAAAATGAAAGCTGAAATGAAAGGTTCAATAAAAGGAAAGCATAAATTTACATTTTAATTTGAATTGTGTCATTATTATAGCGTGAATATTAATAACAGGCTTTGTAAAAAAATTGAGTTTGCATTTTACACGGAAATGCAGTGAAAATGAAATGTTAAATCAGCAACTTCATTTTAATTACAGTTTGACAGGGAGATGTGTTGTCACAATGAAAATGAGAATTAAAAAATTTAAATTTCATTTTCATTTTGGCAGGTATTTTGCGAACAGTACTTTATAATGAAATTGTTAATCTGGTTTTCGTTTTAATTTCCAATGTTTGTTTGATTTATTTTAAATTGGCACGATTTACCTTCCATAATTTATGAGCGAAAAGAACAGAAAGAAACATTTAGCCAACCAAATAATTAATAAGTAATAATTGCTTATACAGGTCCATTACTTGAGCCTCCTCGGGGGCAGTACCCCTGGGGAGGCCATCAGAAGGGCACTGCGTGCCATTGGAGACAACAAAATCTGGGCCCAATTCAGCTTTAAAGGCAGAAAGGGGAAAAAGACTTTTCAAAACCTGGAGATTTGCAGTGTCATAATTCGTAAGTATTACATTTTGCAAACACCCAGTTACATGAGACTACAAGTGGTATAATCCAGGTATTACTCTCCATTAAACTATTTTAATATATGACCTAAAGGTATTCAGCCATACAGCATTCACAGCAACAATGATTATGTAACGATACAGCTTCATTTTGGTATTTTGCCCAAAAATACAATGTA
>CAIGQQ010030095.1:0-17817 GCA_903798035.1 Danio albolineatus | reverse complement strand
TCCAGTTTGCAAATTTGCTGTGATGTTAAAATTAATGCCACGTCTGAAATAGCATACTTCCATACTATATAGTACAGTAAAAACAATATGCATGCTGAGTATTATGTCTGAATTCATAGTACACATATGAGAAGTACACATATGCATTTATTTCATGGTCTGTTGAGATTCTTGATTCTGATTGGCTGGAGGGTGTGGTATATTTCGTTGAAGCGCACAGGTAGTTCCAGTCAGTTTTGATCACAGTTGGAAATAAATGCGCTTCTCCTAAACGTTTACAGTTACTATAGCAACTCGCATGTGCTGCGCATGAAACCGTTGAGGGCTGTTAATGGCGAACGGGAAATCCACAAAATTAGGAAAATACTTATAAACTATGCCACAAATACAAGATTTATGCGTTTTTCAAGCGAGAATGTAGTTATTTAAAAAGTCAAATCAGCAGTTTGTGCGTATGAAAATCGCGTCTTTAAAAATGTTGGAAGCTCCAGGCGGTCAGCGGCAGCTCCGCGAACGGCTCCCCCCGAGGGAAGCTTTACGTCGGCCAGAGAATCTCCGGTTCTACGCCGCTGGATCTAATCTCTGCATCTCTGTTGTTAAAACGGGATATATAATTAATCTTTGGTGTATCTAACGCTCAGGCTTTGGACATTTGAGCCTATGATCTTTTTCTCAAATCACAGAGATAAGTTTCATAATTAATCTATGAGCGTAAATAATGTAATATTCCACTGATCCTGCGTGTTTGGCTGATTGCTTTTGTTTTAAAGAAGATAAATAAAGCAGAATGTTCTCCTGCCTGTCCTGATATGCGTTTCTTTTCCTAAATTTCCCTACATATTTAACAGCAGAGATTTTTGAAATAGGCTCTGGCTGCTTTCTCTTCATAATACCTATTCCTAAAGCGTATTTAATTGATATGGTTCTAAGTATAATAATATTAATATTGTATGTTCATTATGGCGCCACGGTGGCGTAGTGAGTGGCACGTTCGCCTCACAGCAAGAAGGTCGCTGGTACGATCCCCGGCTGGGCCAGTTGGCATTTCTGTGTGGAGTTTGCATGTTCTTGTCTGTGGTTGCGTGGGTTTCCTCCGGGTGCTCCGGTTTCCCCCACAGTCCAAAGATATATGGTACAGGTGAATTGGGTAAGCTAAATTGTCCATAGTATATGTGTGTGAATGAGAATGTATGGATGTGTTTCCCAGAGATGGGTTGTGGCTGGAAGGGCAGCCGCTGCGTAAAACAAATGCTGGATAAGTTGGCGGTTCATTCCGCTGTGGCGACCCCGGATTAATAAAGGGACTAAGCCGAAAAGAAAATGAATGAATGAATGTATGTTCATTATGAAATGTAAATCGTAGCCCAGCTTTCGCAGTATTATTGTTAAGAGATATACATACAGATCCTCCCTCATCCCCTCATCTGAGAAGTGATACGTAGAAAGTAGGCAAAAGAAACGTGTGACTGAGAATGTGACTGGAAACACACTCCAGGTGTGACTGGGAATGTCTTATTTGTCCACCTGTGATCAGACTGATGAAATCGCAACTTAATAATATCAGGTATAAACAGCACGCAGATGCTCTCTCTGTCTGCCTGTCAGTCTGTCACAGCTGATTCAGTGGAGGGACTAGAAAATCTAACATCTAAAAACGGACAAAAATTCGGACAAATATTGCCCAGCAAAGAGAAAAACTAGTTTAAATATAGGCCTACCTTGGCAAATGACCATGGAATAAGCGGGATAATCAACGGCTTGCCGTGCGTTAAAGGCGCATTCATAGCTTGCATGCATAGTTCAACGCAGTTCTGTAAGCGAGTGTTGAGCTTCAGTGGAGGCGGAGCTTATCCACCCTATTACATCATAGAATAAAACAATCCAGAACCTGTCGTTTTATCAGACTGCTTTCAATACAAGCAGATTTTAGAGAAACTACATGGGGTTGAGTCCTGAAACTTACAGGATGCTTTAATAGTACTGTGAGCTCTGACATGTCAAAAGATTGAGGGAATTTTGCTTTCTCAGTTCATGACCCTTTTAATAAAACAAATATTACTGCTAAATGAATTAAAATGGCGGTCCACTAAGAATAATTTTATAATTGAATCACTACCCTCCAAATCCTAATCGAATCTTTAAGTCACAGCTGTACATTTAGCATCAACTTCAGCACTTTTGACATCAGCATTAATTAAAGTGCATCTTAAACTCATTGTGCTGACTGAGACTCTTCAATGGCTGACATTTAGAGTCGACTCCTGACGTATGTAAACAGATGGCTACTGAGCGGGATATAAAAGCAGCGACGTCTCTGACAGACTACATTAATCCGCCACCTTCATTAGCACTGGAATACAGAAAAGGGCAAAGTCTCGTCCACATACAAATAACTTCTTCCTCCAGCAGGGAGCCGCATTTCGCATTCTGCCTGCTAAGCACTATGACCCACATTTTTACACTGATGTGCTGTCATCCTCAACCTCCTCCTGCTCATGTCTGGACGCTACGCTCATGAAAAAATGATCAGAATAACGGCGGCACACTTAAACAGAGCCGCTGGGATGCAGAGAGGCGTTTTGAACAACCTCCAGACACCATTAGAGAACATGGATTGAGTGAATGATTGACCGCCTGTGGGAGAAAAGCAGCCGAGACACACTCGACAACAAACCGGATGAGAAAACAAGCATTTCAGACCCCCTTCTGGCAGTTTAGCATACTATTAGCATTAAAATTTGATGAGTAAATAATAAACTATTATTGATTAATAGTTTTATCATAATAAACTATAATAAAAAAAATTGATTAAAAGTTAATGATTGAATGCATGATGCAGAAAACAATAAGAGACGGACTTTACAACAAACCAGAGGCGAAAACTAGCATTTCTGACCACTTTCTGAGAGTTTAGCATTAGCATGAACACTAAAGTAAATAATAATACACTTCAGTATGACCACTAGCAACCAAATTGAAAGTATAACCCTTTGTTAGTTGATATATTTACTAAAATAAACATGAATTAAGAGAACGATTGAATGCATGATGCAGAAAACCATAAGAGACGGACTATACAACAAACCAGGAGAAAACAAGCATTTCAGACCACTTTCTGAGAGTTTAGCATACTATTAACATGAACAATTGATGAGTAAATAATAAAACACTCAAAAAACGTGGATTAAAAGTTAACAATTGAATGCATGATGCAGAAAACCATAAGAGACGGACTTAACAACAAACCAAAGGGAGAAAACTAGCATTTCAGACTGTTTTCTGGCAGTTTAGCATTAGCATTAACACTTGGGTAAATACTAATACACCTAAATATGAGCACTTGCAACCAAATTGAAAGCATAACAGCTTGTTAGTTGATATACTTACTAAAATGTACATGGATTAAGAGAATGATTGACCGCCTGTTGCAGAAAACCATCAGAAACATATTTTACAACACACCAGAGGAGAAAACAAGCATTTCAGACCACTTTCTAACAGTTTAGCATTCTATTAGTATGAACATTTGATAAGTAATTTTTAAAACGCTCAAAAAAACATGGATTAAAAGTTAATGATTGAATGCATGATGCAGAAAACCATAGAGACAGACTTTACAACAAACTAGAGGAGAAAAACTAGCATTTCAGACCACTTTCTGAGAGTTTAACATTAGCATGAACACTTAAGTAAATAATAACACACTTAAATATGAGCACTTGCAACCAAATTGAAGTGGTCCACTTCAAATACCACTTGGTTGGTTGATGTATTTACTAAAATGGACATGGATTAAGAGAAAGATTGAACGCCTGTTGGAGAAAACCATCTGAGACACACTTTATAACCAACCGCAGGAGAAAAAAAAATATTTCAGACCACTTTCTAACAGTTCAGCAAACAATTAGCATGAACATTTGATGAATAAATAATAAACTATTAAAAAAACATGAATTAAAAGTTAATGATTGAATGCATGATGCAGAAAACCATAAGAGACAGACTTTACAACAAACCAGAGGCAAAAACTAGCATTTCAGACCACTTTCTGAAAGTTTAGCATTAGCATGAACACTTGGGTAAATAATAATACACTTCAGTATGACCACTAGCAACCAAATTGAAAGTATAACCCTTTGTTAGTTGATATATTTACTAAAATGAACATGAATTAAGAGAAAGATTGAACGCCTGTTGGAGAAAACCATCTGAGACACACTTTACAACCAACCGGAGGAAAAAAAAAATATTTCAGACCCCTTTCTAACAGTTTAGCAAACAATTAGCATGAACATTTGATGAGTAAATAATAAACTATTAAAAAAACTTGGATTAAAAGACAATGATTGAATGCATGATGCAGAAAACCATAAGAGAGGGACCTTACAACAAACCAGAGGAGAAAACTAGCATTTCTGACCACTTTCTGGCAGTTTAGCATTAGCATGAACGCTTAGGTAAATAATAATACTCTTAAATATGAGCACTTGCAACCAAACTGAAAGTATAACACCTTTCTAGTTGATTTATTTACTAAAATGAACATGGATTAAGAGAATGATTGACCGCCTGTTGCAGAAAACCATCTGAGACACACTTTACAACCAACCGGAGGAGAAAACAAGCATTTCAGACCACTTTCTTACAGTTTAGCAAACAACTAGCATGAACATTTAATGAGTAAATTATAAAACACTCAAAAAAACACACTAAGTGATTAGCCGCCTGTTGGAGAAAACCATCAGACGCACACATTACAAACAACCAAAAGAGCGAACAAGCATTTCTGTCTGCTCCCTGACACTTGACAATGAGCCCTCGGCAGCGCTGCGATCATTCACAAACAACATCGATAGAAAAGAGATGATGAGTGTCAACAAAAACAGCTTATCTGAATACAAACCCCAGTGCTGACAGCGGCAAAAATAATGCCACGATACACTGACAAGAGTCATGAGGCTCTGGCGGAAGGCCAAGAGCAATCCAGCCATTATCACTATCGAGGGCGTCTTTCTTTTTTTACAGTCTTATCTCGCATGCTTGGAACGCAGAGCTATGAATGAACTCACTGTGGAGAAGCCAAGGGGTTTGTTTGATCTTAGCGCTTTTCTACAAAATCATGTGACCGCTGACACAAGGCCTTGCTCTGCTCTATATTCAGCGCTTCAGTGATGTTAAAATAATGCTAAAAAAGTAATCTAACCAGCAGATCACAAGCTACTGAACTGGTCAACATTCACAAAAACAAGACGACTAAAGACTACTAAACCAAACATTTAGCAAACATTATACTGGTCTGTTCTTCCATCTTATTTTAACTAATTTATTACACTGTCTTACACTTAACAAAAACAATGTTAGTTTCTAGTCCTAACATCTGAAACGTCTTAAATCAAGAAGCATTTTCCAGACAAGCAATACGAGTTGAAATATTTTTATTAATATTAATATTTGTTAATTCATTCATTCATTCAGTTTTCTTTACGGCTTAGTCCCTTTATTAATCTGGGGTCGCCACAGCGGAATGAACCGCCAACTTATCCAGCATGTGTTTTACGCAGCAGATGCCCTTCCAGCTGCAACCCATCTCTGGGAAACACCCATACACTAAGGACAATTTAGCCTACCAAATTCACCTGTACCGCATATCTTTGGACTTGAGGGGGAAACCGGAGCACCCGGAGGAAACCCAATCAACCACGGGGAGAACATGCAAACTCCACACAGAAATGCCAAGTGACCCTCCGGGGCTCGAATCAGGGACCTTCTTGCTGTGAGGAGATCATGCTACCCACTACGCCACCGCGGCACCCATATTTGTTAATATTTGTTCAAATTAAAGCAAGTTTTTCCTTAAAACAAGCATAAAAATCTGCCAATAGATGAAAAAAAGAATACATCAAAGCAAAAACATGATTATTTTACTCACCCCACTGGCTGATTTTTTATATAGTTATTTATTTCCTATATTAATTCAGATATTTTAAGTAGTAACTTGATTTTTCAAGAAAATATATATATATTTTTTTTATTTATCCAACAATTGCACAAGTATAAAGAATGAAATGAAATCAGAACTGTTTTATTTATTTAAGTTTTAATGCCATATCAGCAACATCGGCTATATTCATGGCAAAACATGTACGCAATATACAATATATTATCATATCAGCTTTTTAAACATACATTGTAAACATTTTTTTTTAAACATACAAGAACACTCAAATATCAACAATACAGAAAAGAGTCATATACAATCTTTTTGTTTGATAAAAGATAAATATTCTAAAATTGCTCCACAAGGTACCTTTTCAAACAATTCACTTAAAATATTTCCTGAATAAAAACGCTCTCTAATATCATTTAAAAATACACATTCGATTAAAATATGTTTTATAGTCAAAATATTCTTACACAAATCACAAATAGGTTTTTCTTCCCCTTTCAATAAATATGCGTGTGTAAGTCTTGAGTGTCCGATTCTACATCTCGTATGAACAACCTGGTCATGTCTACTTTCAAAATTGTAATTATTTCTTTCATTTACAAATGGACTCACTTCATACAATTTGTTATTTTTACACTCATCCCATTCCGTTTGCCATTTCTCATTAATATACAGATTTAAAATAGGTTTTATATCAGACACAGGAATTTTGCATTCTGTTATTTCCAAGTGTAGAGCTTCCTTAGCTGCTTTATCTGCACGTTCATTACCAATGAGTCCCATATGACCAGGTATCCAACAGAATATGATATAAAAGTCTTTTTCCTTTAAAAGGTTCACTTTTTCTATTATACTAAAAATCATAGGATGATCAGTTTTCATCGACTCAAGTGCTTGTAAGCAGGACATGGAATCTGTGCAAATTAAAAACTGGCGTTGCTGTTCTTTTTCTATTTGTTCCAGTGCTAAAAACAGGGCACAAGCTTCAGCTGTGAATATTGAGCATTGTCCTGGAATACTCTTTTTGAAGCACTCTGAACCAATGACTGCTGCAGCAGATACTCGTCCATCTGATTTTGAACCGTCTGTATACACTGGTACATACATTGGTAAATTGCATCGTATCTTCATAAATTCTTCCTGATAAACATTTGCGTGGATTTCCTTTTTTTTAAACTGAGACAGGTGCATTATGATAGATGGCTTTTTAATATACCATGGTGGTATAGGGCATACATGCATCACTGTTATTATCTCCAGATTAATATCCAGCTTCTCCAAGTGAGTTTTCACTCGAATTCCGAAAGGTCTGATGTATCTGGGTCTGGCTTCGTATAGGTGCTGATTTTGAGGTTGGAAAACTGTAGAATATGCTGGGTTGTCTTTGTTTGCTTTCAGCTTGACTGCATAGTTGAGAGCCAGTTTCAATCTTCTGTTGTAAAGTGACATTTCTCCTGCTGCTGTATATAAACTTTGGATTGGAGAGGTCCTGTATGCTCCAAGAGCAAGTCTCAGTCCTGTATGATGTACTGTATCAAGCATCTTTATGTATGATATCCTTGCAGATCCGTAAACTATGCTCCCATAGTCCATTTTTGATCTAATAAGTGTCCTATAAAGTTTTAAGAGTATCACCCAATCTGCACCCCATTTAATCTTCGCTAAAACTTTTATAACATCCATTGCTTTAAAACATCTATTTCTTAAAGCTTTAATATGAGGAATAAAAGACAACTTATTGTCAAAACTCATTCCTAGGAACTTTACCTCTTTCACAACTTGTATAGGTTCTCTATCTAAAAAAAGCTCTGGATCTAAATGCATAGATCTTAAAAGACAAAAATGCATGCATACGGTTTTTGATTTAGAAAATTTGAAACCATTTAGGACTGACCAGTCATACATTTTATTTATACATATTTGAATTTGTCTCTCAATTGTGTTCATATTTTTCCCTTTATAACAAATACAAATATCATCTACATATAAGCTACGAAATATATTATTCCCAATAACATTTACAATATTATTAATTTTAATACTAAATAGTGTTACTGATAGTATACTTCCTTGGGGCACTCCTGATTCTTGTATATGCAATTCAGATAACACATTTTTAATACGCACACGAAAAACTCTATTGGATAAAAAATTTGCAATAAAATTAGGCAAATATCCTCTAAAACCCATCTCATGTAAATCTTTTAAAATACCATACCTCCAGGTAGTATCATAGGCCTTTTCCAGATCAAAAAAAACTGCTACTATGTGCTCTTTTTTAATAAAACCATCTCGTACAAAAGATTCTAATCTAATAAGATGATCAAGAGTACTTTTCCCTCTTCTAAACCCACACTGATATTTATTAATCTTCTGTTCTTTTTCTAAAGTCCACACCAATCGATTATTAATCATTCGTTCCATTGTTTTGCAAAGGCAACTGGTAAGTGCTATTGGACGATAATTATTTGGATCGGAATGATCTTTTCCTGGTTTAGGTATTGGTATAATTATAGCTTCTTTCCAAAAAGCTGGTATTTCTCCTGATTTCCAGATATTGTTGAACATATTCAGTAGAATATGTAGTACATTTTGAGGTAAATGTTTTAAAAACTGATAATGAACTTTATCAGGTCCAACTGCAGTATCTTTGGAATTTTTAATAGCTTTTAAAAGTTCTTCCATATTAAAAGGTTGGTTATATGATTCAGTGTTATCTGAGGAAAAATCAATTTTTCTTTGTTCCTGTTGTCTTTGTATTGATTTGAATTCAGGCAAACCATTTTCTGAAGATGAATTTCTTTCAAATGTCTTCGCCAAATTATTGGCAATATCCTGCTTCATTGTTAATACTTCATTTGGGAGTTTCAAATGTTGTATTTGCAATCCTCCTCCTTTGTTTTTCATCTTCCTTATCATATCCCATATTTTCTTTGTTGGGGTCTGCGATGTTAAACTTGATACATAGTGTTTCCAACTCTGCCTTTTTGTTTCGTTAATGATTCGCCGTGCATGCGCTCTTGATATTTTCAGTCTGATGAGATTTTCTGTTGTTGGATGTTTATTAAAAAGCCTTTCCGTCTTCTTTCGATCAGCAATAGCCTTTTTACAATCTTCATTAAACCAAGGATTTTTCCTATGATGAGGTTTTACTGATGTTTTTGGAACAGATTTTTCTGCTATTTCAATAAGTATATCTGTAAATTTCTTCAATGGATCTTGATGTTTTTGCCAGTCTATGTTGAACTTCTCATGACACAGTGTTTGGAAAATATGCCAGCTTGCTTTTTTTATTTGCCATCTTGATGTGTCTTGTTGGATATCTTCTTCAATATATGTTATAATCAATGGAAAATGATCACTTCCACAAAGATCTTTCCAAACTTTCCATGACAAGTCAATTATTATTTGCGGTTCACACATAGTTAAATCTATAGCAGAATATGTTCCGTATCCTGGATGCAGATATGTATTTGAACCATCATTTAGTAAGCATAAATCATTTGTATCCATAAACTCTTCAATTCTTCTTCCTTTAGTGTTGGTATGCCTCCCTCCCCAAAATGTGCTATGACTGTTAAAATCACCCATTAACAAATATGGTGATGGTAGTTGTTCAGCCATGTTGTTCAATTCTTGTGTGGTCACAGCAGTGTCGGGGGGTATGTAAATAGAGCATATAGTTACAGCTTTATGAGTGGTTAAACGTACTGCTACTGCTTGTAGGTTGGTTTTTATTGATATGGGACTATGAATTATATCATGTCTCACTAATATTGCTGATCCTCCAGAAGGGCGTTGCTTATTTTGACCAAAACAATTATAAATATTATAGTTTTTAAACGTTGGTTGACTTTTTGTTGTTAACATGGTTTCTTGAAGGCAGACAGCAATGGGATTAAAAATGGTTGCCAGTTGTTGCAATTCTGAAAAATTTGCCTTAAATCCTCGACAATTCCACTGAATTATATGATTTTTCATTTTCAAGTAGGCAAGACAAGTATCTGGCCTTTACTTTTGCATTTTGGTGACAAACTTCGACTTCGTAAATTTACAGTCTCTTTCATTTCAATGTCATTACTCTTTGGATGTTCAGTCTTTTGAGTTTTTTTCTCTGCTGGTTGATTCTTTTCATTCGATTGGCTCTTTTTTCCTCTTGATGAATGGTTGATCTCATTCGAATATCTTTCATCTTCTTTAACTTGTTTTTCTTTGGGTATTGGTTGACTCTGCGTTCCTTGATTCTTCTTTTTGATTATAACAGGACTTCCTTGACTGATCTGTTGTGGTTTCTCACAATTCACCCAGGTCAAATCAGTCTGACAGTGAATGTTGCTCGTGGTTGGTTTCACAACAGAAGCATATGTTTTCTTCAAACTATAAAGGGGGGATTGGTCAACCCTTTTCCGTGCTTCCATATAGCTGATCCTTTCAACACATTTCATTCTTTGTATTTCTTTTTCCTTTATCCAAACAGGACATTCTTTTGTTGAAGCTGGATGATTCCCTGAACAGTTAATACATTTAGATGGCTTTGAACATCCTGATTCGTGTCCTTCTTCTCCGCAATTACAGCAAGTTCTTTTTCTTTTACAGAAAGTAGATCCATGACCAAACTTCTGGCAGTTGTAGCATCTCAGAGGGTTTGGAATGAAGATACTGACCTTTACACTCACATATCCGATCTGAATCCTCTCGGGAGGTTGTGGTTTATTAAAAGTCAGAATGTATGTACCAGTTTTAATTATTTGTTCTTCTTTTTTGATTGTAATCCTCTTGACATTTGTCACATCTTGTTGGTTTAATTCAGATGCTATTTCAGCCTCATCCATGTCCTGAAGTTCTCTAGTGTGTATAACGCCTTTGCTGCTATTCAGTAATGGATGATAAAAAGCCTTTATTGGAACATTTGCCAATATATTTGCACGCAGTATATTTTCAGCATGGCTTTTCTTTGAGCACTCCACCAATATCTGCCCAGATCTCAGCTTTTTCACGTCTTTAACGGTTCCTGCTATTCCTGCTATGCCTTTCTGTATTGCAAATGGAGATAATTTTGTAAGAGGCATATCTGATATCTGTGATTCTAGCAATACAAATCTATGCCAGTTCTCATTTTTATGGGAGTTACTGCATCCAGCATCTGAATCATCGTCCATCAATTGTTCTGTCATCCGTCGTTTTGGGTTTTTTTTATTTGCCATATTTGTATTTATTTTTATTCATCACTTCTGCTCCTCACCCACCTTGGAGTCCAACAAGGGGATGCACAGAGCCGCGGTAATCCTCCAGATATGCACCAAGGATACAGTAGTGATATACTTGAGCAAAAAGAACAAAAATTCATTTCACTCAATTGACCCTAAGCCAAGGACCTATTCGGTACTTCTTGACTAGCCGATTGGTTGGACCGGGTCTTTCCAACCTCCCGTCTATGTGAATTCAAAGCCAAAGTATTGTGTTGGATCTGAAGTAGCCGCAGCATACACATTCCTCAAATACCAGGTTCTTGTCCTCCCCAGACACGGGTTGCAACTTACGGCAAAGAAGTCGCCCCATTTGTCGCCTCTTACGATCAGCAAGGGGGGTGCTAGGGACCTATTCTACCCCGGGTCCCCACGGGGGGAAATCAGAACTGTATGGCATGTGGGAAATTTAGTGTTAAGAGCACTACTAAAACAGTTTCACAAACAGGGCTTAGCTTAAGCCAGGACTAGACCTCAGTTAAATTAGGCTATTTAAGCCACATTTATTAAAACGACCTTTGAAAAATACATTACTGGTGTGGATCTGAAGACAAAAAACAAAAAACAAAAAAAAAACACAGACAAGCAAAATTATTTCTCTTGTTTTCAGAAATAAAGATTCAAATTAAGCAAGTTTTTCCTTAAAACTTTAGATGCTTTGTTTCCAGTGAGAAACTTGTTCATATTTTTATGAGCAGCAGGGTGGATTACTGTAACGGACTCCTCACTGGCCTTCCCAAAAAGACAGTCAAAGAGTTGCAGCTCATCCAGAACGCTACAGCCAGGATTCTGACCAGAACCAGGAAATCAGAGCACATCACACCTGTCCTCAGGTCTCTACACTGGCTCCCAGTTACATTCAGAATAGATTTTATAGTATTAGTACTGGTCTATAAATCACTAAATGGCCTAGGACCCCAATACATTACAGATATGCTCACTCAATACAAGCCTAACAGATCACTCAGATCTTTAGGATCATATAAATTAGAAACTCCAAGAGTTCAGTCAGAGCAGGGTGAATCGGCCTTCAGCTACTAACAGCGCCCCCTGCTGCTGGAACCAGCTTCCAGAAATGATCAGATGTGCTCCAGCATTAGGCACATTCAAATCAAGACTGAACACACATCTGTTTAGCTGTGCCTTTACTGAATGAGCACTGTGCTACGTCCGACAGATCGCACTATTGTGTCTTTCTTTTCTTTTCATTCTTTTATAACCTCTTTAACACATTTTATTCTGTTTTTACTCATTTTTTTATTTGCTTTTATTTTCTTATACTTATTTTTATTTCTGTTTATGTAAAGCACTTTGAATTGCCACTGTGTATAAAATGTGCTATATAAATAAACTTGCTTTGCTTTAAAACACGTATACAAATCTGCATGTGTGAGAAAAATATTAATATACCAAAGCGAAAATTTATTTTAAGATTATTTTACTCGGCAGATCATTCCGCTGTGGCGACCCCGGATTAATAAAGGGGCGCCACGGTGGCCGAGTGGTTAGCACGTTCGCCTCACAGCAAGAAGGTCGCTGGTTCGATCCCCGGCTGGGCCAGTTGGCATTTCTGCGTGGAGTTTGCATGTTCTCCCCGTGGTTGCGTGGGTTTCCTCCGGGTGCTCCGGTTTCCCCCACAGTCCAAAGACATGCGGTACAGGTGAATTGGGTAAGCTAAATTGTCCGTAGTGTATGAGTGTGAATGAGAATGTATGGATGTGTTTCCCAGAGATGGGTTGTGGCTGGAAGGGCATCCGCTGCGTAAAACAAATGCTGGATAAGTTGGCGGTTCATTCCGCTGTGGCGACCCCGGATTAATAAAGGGACTAAGCCGAAAAGAAAATGAATGAATGAATGAATTATTTTACTCACCCCATTGGTTGATTATTTTATAATGTACAATATAGAGTTATTCCCCATATTTATTCAGATATTTTGCATAATAACTACTAAATAAATGAAATCAACTAACAATTTTTGATCTGACCAATAATTGCACATGCAATAAGAATTAAAAGAAATTAGAAATGTGTTAATTTATGGCATGAAATATAGCGTTAATAACATGTTTAGATCACAAGCTACTAAACTAATAGGTCGAAACAAGGTCTTAAAAATAGACTTATTCACTGTGTAAACCAGACAGTCGCTCAATATTAAACCGCTCTGTGCTTCCACATCTTATTTTAATTCATTACACTGTTTTATACTTAAAAGTTTTGTCTTGAACAATAATTAAACATTTCATGCACACACTTTTTTTCAAAACAATCAAAATAAGCAACTTTTCCTTAAAACAAGCATAAAAATCTGCAAATGGGTGAGAAAAATAGTCATGTTTTTGCTTTGATATATTATTATTTTACTCACCCCATTGGCTGATTATTTTATATGTACAATATAGAGTTATTCTCCATATTTATTCAGATATTTTGCATATTAACCTAATTTTTCAACTAAATAATTGAATTGTCCAATAATTGCACATGCAGTAAGAAATGAACTAAGATTTTTCTAAAAGTAAACACAAGATGATCTGCTGCAGATCAAACAGAACATCAGAAAGGTGTTTTAAGTGACTTTGATCGTGGCATGGTTGTTAGTGCCAGACGGGCTGGTCTAGCACCTCAGATCTGGAAAATAAAATAAACCATCTGAAATTGAACTCTAGAACTAAACACATTTCAGTGATTTAGCATCTACATTTAATAATGTTAAAGAGGGTTAATATGTATTAACAGAAATATGTGTTTCGTCTGGTGCAAACAGCCAAATTGTTCATCACTGTGTATCTCGTCATGAAGCGTGATGTTAGAACAGGGGGTTACGATGTATCCTGCTCAGCTAATGTTTACGCTGTAACATTTATATCATTTGCTTATTAATAACCTCATGTGGAACTCTGAATCTGCATCTCATTTCAGAGTCTGCTACTGTCCACCAGAGGTCGCATTTCAGTCACGGACGCATGCTTTCAGAGCCTTTCTGACTGAATGAATGAATGAGATATGAAGTTTTCCACCAAGGTGACCCGGGGGTGCTGAAACTGGCTGAACTGGCATTGGGCGAGTTAAAATGACCAAAACAAAGACAGCGTTCCAGCACGGAAAACACATTTTCAAAGCAGAATATCTTCAGCATTGTTTTTCAGATACACATGTTCACTCAGCATGTTTCTGAAATATCTGCACACATATTATGTTGCTTTTATGCTTTAGCTCAGGGGTGTCCAAACTACGGCCCGCGGGCCATCTGCGGCCCGCAATCAGTTTAGTGGTGGCCCGCGAGGCTTTTTATAAATATTAATAGAGTCTGGCCCGCTGTAGAAAAATAGATGTAATTCAATAAATAACCACCGGGTGTCGCTATCACGTGCCTTCACTAAGACCACACTAAAGTAAACATAATTGATATCCACGTTTTGGCGAGCCATGGTGCAACCAAGAAGAAGGAAAATCCACAGTGAGTGCGGGAAATGTCCGAGTTTTACAAGAGTTTGGATTCATCCGAATTTCCCTTGATGAAACAACGTCACTGTTCACATTAACAGAGTTTATGGTGAGTAAAATATATATTATGATTTTAAAATGTAGAAAATAATTCCATAAAAATACACACACACACACACACACACACACACATATACACTCTAAAAAAAAAGGTGCTAAATAGCACCAAAACTGGTTCTTTGGTCGTAACGAGGGGGGAACCTTTTTTGGTGCCATGCAGCACCTTAAAAAATAGGTGCTATATAGTACTTTTCTCAAATAGCACCTATATTTTAAGGTGCTCATAATGTTACTTTACCCTTCCGCAAATAAAACTGGCATAATAGTTATGAGAATTAGCTATAAGAACAAGTGCTTACTAGTAGTAATGGTGCTATATAGCACTTTAAACTCCCCAAAAAAACACTGAAGAACCTTTATGGTGCTTTAAATGTTCTTTACACATTAAAAGTGCTAAATAGCACCTCAAATACCGTAAAGAACTACTGAAGAACCACTGAAGAACCTTTTTTTAAAGAGTATATATATATACAACATTTTGTTTTTTGCATCTGGCCCTCGGCCCAAAAACTTTGGACACCCCTGCTTTAGAAGAGTCAAAAACTCACACACAGCACCTTTAAATGACAACGCAACCAAAAACAAAAATCAAATGCAAAATGTCAAAGAATAGAGCAGAAATCCCCCACTGCACCTAAAGAGCTGTGGTTTTAACAGTGTGAATGAGGTAATGCACTATATTAGCTCAAAATCAGCGCACTGTGAAATCTAGAAGACAACGCTAGCAGGATGCACTCGGCAGGGCACACCGACGCCATGGCAACCGTGCAGAAACACTAATTTTAGAGAGTTTTGGAATAATTAGGATGTCGAAAGAAACAGTATTTGGTGCTTTTCTGCGTCTGAGTGTGTGGGACGAGTTCAAACAGTCCCAGATGAACAGTGCGGGTGGGTGGAGGAGACGGCAGCCTGCCAATGGAAAATATCTGACCATTGACTGAAGACGGGCAGTGAGGCAGCCTTTATTACTCAGAGCCGCTGCCACCACTGCCCAGCAACTGCAGCACGCCACACACCTGTCTCTCACACACACAGACACTTACACAAACACGTACACACACGTACACAGAAACAGAAACCCAAAAGCACACACACACACACACGAATACATTAACACACACACGCACACACACACCCACAAACGCATAAACCCACTGCATAAACACAAATGTACATAGCATAAACCCACTGGCACACACACACACAAACACGAGTATACGCAGAAACTCAGAAGCACACATAAAAAGTGCATACACACAAATACATAAACACACGCAAAAGCACACAGAAAATAACAAGAACACAAACACTTACATAAACATGCACACAAACACATATGTACACACACACTTACACAAACACGTACACGCACGCAAACACATACACACACACACACAAACAGAAACCCAAAAGCACACACAAAAAGTGCACACACACACAAATACAAACACACACACACACACACACACACACATAAGCATAAACTCACTGGCACACACAAACGCACATAAGCATAAACCCACTGGCACACACAAAAAGTGCGCACACACACACACACGAATATAAGCAGAAACCCCCCAAGCACACATAAGTGCACACACACACACAAATACATAAACACACACACAAAATAACAAGCACACAAATACTTACATAAACATGCACACAAACACATAAGCACACACACACACACACACACACACTTACACAAACACGTACACGTACACGCACGCACACACACACACACACATAAACAGAAACCCAAAAGCACACACAAAAAGTGCACACACACACACAAATACATAAACACACACACACCCACAAACGCACATAAGCATAAACCCACTGGCACACACAAAAACTGCGCACACACACACACACACACACACACACACACGAATATAAGCAGACACCCACAAGCACACATAAAAAGTGCACACACACACACACACACACACACACACAAATTCATTAAAAAAACACACACACACACGCACACGAACGCACACACAAAATAACAAGCACACAAACACTTACATAAACATGCACACAAACACATACGTACACACACACACACATCCACACAAGCATCAGCACAAACACATAAGCACACACAAAAAGCATGCACACACAAACACTTGTGCGCAGACAAACACACACACACACACAAAATCATACAGGCACACAAACATATACATAAACACGTATACACTTGCACACAACCACATACATGCGTGCGCACACATCCACACAAGCATAAGCACAAACACACACAAGCTCAGACACACATGCACAAGCACATACAAATACATCAATCACACACACACAAGCATGTACAAACACATACATACAAGCACACACACACACACACACACATATACACAAGCACATACAAGCTCAGACAAACACAAGCTCAGACAAACACTTACACACTTACACAAACACACACTTACAAATGTACACACACACACCAGCATAAGCAAACACACACAAACACACACTTACGAATGCGCATAAACACAAACACCAGCATAATCAAGCACACACAAACACACACTTACAAATGCGCACACACACACACACCAGCATAAGCAAACACACACAAGCACACTTACGAATGCGCGCGCACACACACACACACCAGCATAAGCAAACACACACAAACGCACATATACACAAGCACACAAAAAAGCGCACACACGAATACATCACAATCCCACATGAGCGCACAAACACGTATGCACATATATACACACACACACACATAAAAGTCCACACACATACACAAAATTACGCACTCGCAAAACACAAACACACACACACAAGCACAAAAAGCGTACACACACACAAATACATCACAATCAGACACACACACACACACACACACACACACAGACAGATGAAAGTGTGCCTGCAGGAGTAAAGCTACAGCAGCTGTCAGGACTGTAAACCCAGATCTGCCCGTCTGAGAAACTGGCACATTCACAGCATTCCTGCTCCAATCCTGTGTTCACTGTGAACCTGCAGCACACACACACACACACACACACACACA
>CAIGQQ010030092.1:16246-36974 GCA_903798035.1 Danio albolineatus | reverse complement strand
AAAAATGTCATTGAATATGAATTACAGTGTTTTAAAATTATAGCATTAGCATATTTAATGAGACATTTTAAAACAAATTCGGTTTGTTCCACTAAAAAAAGGTGATCAAAAATATTCATGATACAATTATAATGGCTTCATGAATACCAAGTACGCAAAGTTCATACTTGCATCCCTGGAAGTTCAGACTTGCCCAGTTCAGACTTGAAAGAACAAACCACAGAGGACGCAAGTCGGGTACTTTAAATGGAATGACAGTGACCTTTAAAACGTCACTTACCTCACCATGAATTCATTGGTTTCACTGTAACAATAAAATTAACAATAAAATGATTTAATTATATAAAGCACAGCCTTTTAATTAATATTATGTTAATATTATAAATTAATATGTTTGATTTAACAAAATGTAAACATAAATCACCATAAATGTGAAGTGATATGGGTTATTTTACACAGACTCTTGTCTTTGATTATCAGATTTAATAAACTGCAATGGATATTATACATGTATACAAGTAAAAAGTAAAATATGTAAACAATAAGAAATAAAGATAACGTTAAGCAATTAAGTAATCAAAGACAAACATCGTACAACACTGTAATGTTAGCATAATTATAAAACGCTACAAAATAGCACTGTCAAAATAATACACATGAGAACAAAAAGTGGATACAAATGACCAAAAACTTTTCGTTAGATATACACAAGATGGATTAAATGTCATGTTTTAACTACAATGGACAAATGCAATCCAGAGGTAGATTCGAGGTGGACTGGCCGATCAAAGCTGCTCTTGGCAGGGGAGGTGACGACGAAGCTCCCGCTGACAGGCTGGGGGTCAGAGTCTGCATAAGCTGAGGTACATCGCCATAGACGCGCTATCTTTTTGAATTAACTGCCGATTCGAGTTTAAAAACAACTTCATCTCGCCTGAAAAACTCTTAAAACTTTATTTTGTGACACAGCAGAGGAGTATTTTTAAAATTGTGCAGGTTTTCTCCTCCATGCTTAGCTCTCTGCATTCTGCATTTTGGGATACCTCTCTATGCGTACTCGACAAAAGGGCAGAGCAAGTACACGTCCTGGAATTTTATCTGTACCTGGCAAGATGTGAACTTTGAACTGAAACAGTACTTCGGCGAAGGTTGATGACGTTTCACAAGGACACAAGAACGCAAGTACAGACAAGAACGCCTACTGACAAACAGCCTATGTTTATGACAGATTTATGACAGTTATCTTGTCCTGAAAATGGCAAGTTGTCTTGATAAAGACATCTCAAACAACGTCACTTATTAATATTAAATTACATAACTGAGCTAATGACACTTAATGACTGCTGTCATAAGCTTGCATAAAATCTCATTCGTATTCGTAATTGTCATGTCATGATTATAAAGTTGTCATGACAGTCTTATGTACACCCACTTTAAGTAAAGTGTTACCACTTTTAATGCTCTTTTAAAATATTTTTAACTGGCCTTTCTTATACTTGAGTTACTTCCACTTTGCTACATTCAGCAGCTCCCTGTGAAATTATAATAAACATTCAGTTTTTAATAATTTGTTTGTATGACACGTTCGCAAGTCTTATGACACATTGCAGTAGAACTGGACATTATGTTAGTTAGTTCTGAAAGTTGGTAGGTAGTGATGTGACCTCTCAGTCGGGGAAGAGTTGAAAACCCACACTGACTTATGGTTGTGCTCTCAAACAGATGAAGTGGATTAGATGCTATTTTTGCTTTCATGAAACAACACACATACACGTTTCCTTCAGTACTTTAATATAAACGTAATATTTAAATATGAACATCTGCGTCTGTACATTTTTCCGTGACATTTCCTTGAAAATGACAGGTTCGGTGATGTTCATGTACTGCTGTATATGGACCCATTAGATATATGCTGCTTTATTTTTAACCAAGGTTTTAAATTTGAATATTTTCTAATTATTTAAAAAAATAGCACTCTTAGGGAGATGTGTTTTACTTCTCTTGGTGTATTCTAAACTCACGATTTCTCCCTGATTTGATTATATCAGAAGTAACTGGTATCTTGTTACACGGTTACGGTCACACTCTATTTCTCACACTCTATTTCACACTCACACTAACAATCCTTGCTACTGACAAACGATTAGACTTTTAGCTCAATAAAATACTAGTTTGGTGTTATTAATTATTAGTTAGTAATGTAGTAGTTAGGTTTAGGGTAGGATTATTGGGTAGTATTAGGGATACAGAATAAGTTCATACTTTCAGTACTAATAAACAGCCAATGATGTAATCATTTATTCATTCGTTTTCTTTCAGCTTAGTCCCTTGTTTATCAGAGGTCGCCATAGCAGAATGAACCGTCAACTTCTCCAGCATATGTTTTTTATGCAGCAGATGCCCTTCCTGCCGTAACCTATTACAGGGAGACAGCCACACACTCTCGCATTCACACACACTCATACACAATGGCCAATTTAGTCCATCCAATTCACATGTAGTGCAAATCTTTGGACTGTGTGGAAGCCGGAACACCCAGAGGAAACCCACGCGAAACCCGGAAACCAGGACTCAAACCAGCAACACTCTTGCTGTGAGGTGACATTGCTAACCACTGAGCCATCATGTTGCCCATCTTTTAAATTGATTTAACTTATTTTAGTAAATTGATTTAACTTATTTTATAGTTTATTTAACAACTTTAATCACTTTTTCTTAAGGTAAAGTTAACAGATTGCTTTGAAAGAATATAATCTTCTCATTAAAGTCGGAATAAAACATAAGTTATATGAAATAGAAGATTTTTTCTCCCATATTGTGGCGTACATCTGATTGAAGTGGACAGTGCTTTCGGGAACCAATTGGATTGTTGGAAGAAGAGATATTTGCAGAAATATTTGGAGATATATGGAGACATATTTGAATGTGAGTTTGCTCTCAGTTGTGGAGGATGCTTCACTCTGGATGAGTACATGAGGAGCAAAGCAACCAAAAATTATAGTTCAAGATTATAAGGGCTAAATAAATGGGTCATACTTTACAATAAGGTTTTATTAGTTAATGTATTCAGTAGCATGAACTAAGGATGAACAATACGTAGATAAATATCATAGTTCAACATTTGCTAATCCAAATTGATGCTATAGGGTGCCACGGTGGCGTAGTGGGTAACACATTTGCCTCACAGCAAGAAGGTCGCTGGCTTGAGCTCTGGCTAGGTCAGTTGGCATTTCTGTGTAGAGTTTGCATGTTCTTCCTGTGGTTGTGTGGTTTTCCTCCGGGTGCTCTGGTTTCCCTCCACAAGTCCAAAGACATAGGTATAGGTGAATTGGGTAGGCTAAATTGTCCGTAGTGTATGAGTGTGAATGAGTGTGTATGGATGTTTCCCAGAGATGGGTTGCAGTGGTAAGGGCATCTGCTGCGTAAAACATATGCTGGTTAAGTTGGCAGTTCATTCTGCTGTGGCGACCCCAGATTAATAAAGGGACTAAGCCAAAAAGAAAATGAATGAATGAAATTGATGCTATTTCAGTATAGTTAAAGCACTTTGAGTTAACATCAACTAACCCATTAAGATGAACAATGTTTTTTGCAGTATTTTTTACTGTCATTAATAAATACTGCAATAAATGCATTGTTCATCTTAATAAATACAGTCTTATTGTAAAGTGTTATCATTCATTTTTACAAAAAAAAAAGTGCACAGATGCATTGTTTATAACAAACACTACTGTACACATAAAAATAAGAAGATATACATTCCATGCCAACTTTAATGTTACAATATTACTGTTACTGGAATTCACTCATTCTTAAATAAAATTTTTGGCTACTTTCCCCATCTCTGGACATTGCTAGGGCATCTTTGAGTGCCACCGCAGCAGGGTAGCAATGAACCACCTGGCCCATAGCACTCTATCACCCTCTCGGGCATCCATCCTTCTCAATTCTCCACCCATGAATACATCAGCGGCATCTCCGCCATTGCCCTCTGTGATTAAAGTCGCCACCCTTCCCCTTGCCTCTTTACTTGTACAAAGTCAAGCATGTCCACTCAGCTTTATGGATTGTTTATATTGCTTTCAATTACCTTTCCATGTCCCACACTGAAGTCAGTAAAGTTTTATATGCTGGAAATTACTCTCCAGACACCCATCTCTACCATAACTGCCAGTGCCCAGACAGAGGCTCCGCATGCCCCGGCAAATAAATCATATTTAGAATTCATCAAAATAATTTAGAGTTTATTAGGGGTTATATGCCAATCCGAGCGAGCGGTGGGCCTCGACTCCTTATTCCTAGTGGTCGCCTGTCAGTTGTTAAACTCATTAATAACGCTAAAAATCACACAGCATTGCGACAAGATTAAATTTCACAGCGCCGGTTGTTCTCTGTGAAATGTGGCTTGCGTGAGCCCTTAAAATAGTCTTCTGAAATTGTTTGATGTTATCTTGGATTGCTGTGCGCTTGTGATATTTTCTCTAGATTCTGATATAAGGGGTGGTAAATATAGCACTGTTGAATATTGGGATCAGAGGAAATGTATTCGCCAAACACACACACAAACACACACTTGTGTATATATGGTTTATGGGGACTCTCCATAATTGTTATGTATCTTATACTGTGGAAAACGCTTATGAAATGACCTTATCCTATATCCCAAATTATGAAATGAAGATTTTTTTGAATGCCAGAGACCTGGCTAAGTATATTTTTGGGGGTTGAATTATGAGGACACATGACATGTCCTTGTAAACCAACAACATGTGTTTTTTTGTGTCCTCGTAAACCGTCTATTTGATTGAGCTCTGGTGACTGTGGAGGCCATTTGAGTACAATGTACATTGTCATGTTCAAGAAGCCAGTCTGAGAAGATTCATGCTTTATGAAATTGAGCATTCTCCTGCTTATAGCCATCAGAAGATGGGTACACTGTGGTCATAAAGGGATGGACATGGTCAGCAACAATACTCAGGTAGGCTGTGGAGTTGACATAATGCTCAGTTGGTACTAATGGGCCCAAGGTGTGCCAAGAAAATATCCCAACACCATCACACCACCATCACCAACCTGAACTGTTAATACAAGTCAGGATGGATCCATGCTTTCATGTTGTTGACACCAATTTTTGACCCTACCATCCAAATGTCACAGCAGAAATCGAGACTCATCAGACCAGGCAATGGTTTTCCAATTTTCTATTGTCCAATTTTGGTGAACCTCTGCTAGCTGTAGCCTCAGTATCCTGTTTTTTTTTTTGTTTGTTTGTTTTTTGCTGACAGGCTGCTGTAGCCCAACCACCTCAATGTTCTAGAGATGCTCTTCTGCATACTTTGGTTGTAACAAGTGGTTATTTGAGTTACTGTTGCCTTTTTATCAGCTCAAATAAGTCTGACCATTCTCCTCAGACCTCTGGCATCAACAAGGCATTTTCGCCCACAGAACTGCCGCTAACTGGATATTTTCTCTTTATCGGACCATTCTCTGTAAACCCTAGAGATGGTTAGGCATGAAAATTCCAGTAGATCAGCAGTTTCTGAAATACTCAGACCAGCCCATCTGGCACCAAAAACCATGCCACGTTCAAAGTCACTAAAAATCACCTTTCTTCCCCATTCTGATGCTCCGTTTAAACTGCAGCAGATCGTCTTGACCACTTCTACATGCCTAAATGCATTGAGTTGCTGCCATGTGATTGGCTGATTAGAAATTTGTGTTAACAAGCAGTTGGACTGGTGTACCTAATAAAGTGCCTGGTGAGTGTATGTTATATATTCATATTTATAATGCAAAATATAAAGCTGTCTTTGTGCTTATATCAGATGAATAATTAGTTTGGTATACATCAGTATTTTCAGTTGTAAAATATAGAATGGACTATATATAATATCTCCTCCAGCCACGGTATATACTATATCAACTTATCAAACCATAATCTTGTATTGTTTTTTTACGTATACTTATCTAATATTTGTTTTCTATTCACTAAACCTGACTATGTCTTTTTTCCTTTTTGCATTTTACATTTTCCACTAACATCATTTAGTAGTTTTAATAACCTATTTCCCTTGTGTGAATAGTAAAATAAAATGAAATAAAGAAAGCGAAAGAGAGTCGGATTTAAAAACACACTGGCCGCAATCACAAGAATAGCAATCAATATCTAATCTAGTCCAAATCAGTCCTGATGCAACAGAACGAAATGCAAATGCAGTGTAGGAGACAAATGAAAAAGACACGAGGGGTTTATTTTATTGCAGTCAATAGTTGTCTCACAAGGTGAAATTTGCTGAGTTGGCATTTTTCGATACATGCTTTATTCACAGATGCAATCACAGTTTTCGTGAAATAAGTAGAATACGCTTAAAGCGAAATATGTTTATTCATTCATTCATTTTCTTTTCGGCTTAGTCCCTTTAGTAATCTGGGGTCGCCACAGCGGAATGAACCACCAACTTATCGAGCATTTGTTTTACGCAGCGGATGCCCTTCCAGCCTCAACCCATCTCTGGGAAATGAAATATGTTTAATCATGTAAAATATTATTCATCTATTTTTCTACACCACTGAGTTTCCTTAATTGCCACAAACAGTTCCAATAAAACAGTATCTGCACTCAAAAAATATATATTTCGACCTAACAAACTAGATTTACTTTATGCATTCTGCATATAAAAATTATATTAGTTTTGATTACATACCTTTAACGTAATTGAACTATTAATATACTTTATGAGATTGATATTTATTCATACATAAACGAAACAAACAGCAACAAGATTTATGTAATAATATCATTATTATAAATTAATAAGAGGCCTTTAAAACACATTGAATTTAGTGATACTATTACAGTACATACATTTTGTTCTTGTTTGTTTTCAATCGATGCAAATTTTACATGCAGTAAGAAAACAGTACATCAATCTTATTTGTTAGGCCTGCGTATTATTTTGAGTGTGTATGACCTACTGGTTTTCACAACCCAGGCACATTATTGAAACGTATCCCTGTATACTTCTGGAGAGGTCGAAATACGTTCCAGGAGATACATTTATTTGCAGTTTTTGTTTTTGTCAATCCACTGTGAACGCTTTTTCAGATCTCAAATTTATCTCCCGAGTGCCATTCGAGTCTGCTGTTCTTAAATAAATCCACCAGAGGCCACTGTCAACTGACTGACTGACACCCAACCCAACCCCACCCCTAAACCCAACCGTCATTGGTTGATGAGCAAATCGTACTAAATTGTACGAATTAGATTGTACGAATTCATAAGAATTAGCCACTAAATCAAAAGTTACGAATTGCCGTGAGATAGCGTTGGACTGACTGACTGACTGACTGACCGACTGACCAACCGAGTGATTCCCCCACCCATACCCTTCTCTTGATTGACCTGATCACACCCTTTCCTAAACCCAACCAACAGTGTTTTTAAAAGCAATCATGAAAAAGAAAAGCCCTTGCGGCGGTCTGATTTTTCCACTGCTCCAGTTGCAAGTTTTTAATTTTTCTTCGGAATATCTTATTTTGTATTCAACTGAAAAAATAAACTATGAAGGTTTGAAACAACTTGAGTTTAATAAAATAGAACATTTTCATTTTTGAGTGACCAAAACTATCAATTTAAATATTTATTTATTTATTTATTTCACAAAAAGCAGTGCAAACACTATTGAGTTTAATTGTATTGGCACAAATACTTTCATTAACTTTTCAGTTTCCATTAGTTTCCACCAGTTTCCACAAGTTTACATTAGTTCACTTTTATTTTAGTTGATGCAAGTAGTCTTTTCGTGTATCTCTAAATCCAGGAATTAGCAAATATTGATAATTTTGTGTACATTACAAGCCAAAAATGGCAGGCACCTTTTCTGAAAAGTAATCAACATGGCTTTCGATAGGCTTTCTCTTTTCATTTGGTCCACTCTCCTTTATTTGCCTCAATTCAGCCTTTGTTTATCAACTGGATGATTGTGAGGCACTTAATTATGCCACACTCCAAACTGCAGGTTTCCCAGGCAATAAGCTCCTTGGCACAGTGACTTGGTTGAGGAAAGTGGTGTGGACGCTCACTGACTTCTTAAGCAAGGCCTGCGACTCGCATGATTAAGATTACACACTCTGGAGACAAATAAGACTCAACCTGGAAAGAATGTGTGTGTGTGTGTGTGTGCGCTTCTCCATCCACTTCTGGGAGGTTGAAAGTATTTTTGATAGTCGTTACTGTGCACGGGGTTTAAATTGAAGAAGCTTATCACCAACTCCTGTATTTCCTGGTGAAGTTGGTTTCTTGGCGTTTCCGGCTAGCATCAGCACTGAAAGAACAGGCCAGTATTATTCTGTTAATGGGCACGAATGTTAAAAAAAATACAGAGCTATTTTCCACCATATTAGACTCGAAATGACACATTTTCATGGCTTTGTCCAAAATATTGCTTTCATTTCCGGAGTTACAGCTTGCACATTTGCTGCAGTCTTTGTATTGATGAAAAAGGAGAGAAATAATGTTTGATGATTCTAACATAATAAACCATTTTAAAAGCATCAGTTTTATGTAATAACTTCGTCACACTTTATTTTCAAGCACAGTTATCGCTATTAAAAACCATTAGCTATGTCTTTAAGCTCAATTGACTCTTCATTTGCTGCTTGTTAGTAGTTATTAAGGTACTATTGGATTTAGTTACAGATAAGATTAGAGATGTAGAATAACATCATGCAGAATATGTACTTAGTATACTGTAAAAAAAAGAAGTTGGGTTCCACATCACTTATTTACACTCACCGGCCACTTTATTAGGTACATCTTACTAGAACCCGGTTGGATCTCGTTTTGCCTTAAGAACTGCCGTAATCTATATTGGATTAAATTTAACAAGATACTAGAAATATTACTCAGAGATTTGGGTCCATATTGACATGATAGCATCACGCAGTTGCTGCAGATCTGTTGGCTGCACATCCATGATGTGAATCTCTCGTTCCACCACATCCCAAAAATACTCTATTGGATTGAGAACTGGTGACTGTGGAGGCCATTTGAGTACAATGAACCCATTGTCATGTTCCATGTGTGAGATTACTCACACTGTATGACACAGAGCATTATCCTGCTGGAAGTAGCCATCAGACACTGTGGTCATAAAGAGATGGACATAGTCAGCAACAATACTCAGGTAAGCTGTGACGTTGACACAATGCTCAATTGGTATTAACAGGCCCAAAGTGTGCCAAGAAAATATCCTCCACACTATAACATCACTAGCACCAGCTCTAACTGTTGATACAAGGCAATATAAATTCATGCTTTCATGTTTTTGATGCCAAATTCTGACCCTACCATCCGAATGTCGCAGCAAAAATTGAGACTCATCGTACCAGGTAATGTTTTTCCAGTCTTCTATTGTCCTATTTTGGTGAGCCTGTGTGAATTGTAGCCTTAGTATCCTGTTCTTATCTGACAGGAGAGACACACAGTGTGGTCTTCTGTTGCTGTAGCCCATCCGCCTCAAGGTTCAACATGTTGTGCATTCAGAGATGCTCTTCTGCATACCTCGGTTGTAACAAGTGGTTATTTGAGTTACTGCCTTTCTATCAGCTTGAACCAGTCTGACCTGTGGCATCAGAAAGGCATTTGCCTCCACAGAACTGACGCTTACGGGATATTTTCTCTTTTTCGGACCATTCTCTGTAAACACTAGAAATGGTTGTGCGTGAACATTCCATTAGATCAGCAGTTACTTAAATACTCAGACCAGCCTGTCTGACACCAACAACCTTGCCATGTTTACTTAAATCACCTTTCCTTCTCATTCTGATGCTCGATTTGAACTGCAGCAGATCGTCTTGACCTTGTCTGCTTGTCTAAATGCATGCCATGTGATTTTCTGATTAAAAAATTGTGTTTAGCAGCTGGACAGGTGTACCTAATAAAACGTCCAGATTGTATACTGTCCAAACACTAATCAAATAATTTAATCATTTTGTCTAATTTAAGTGGATTGAACATAAAACAACTAAGAAAAAAAACATAAGAGTTGTGATTTTTCGACTCATTTTAAATAAGTAATTCGAACAAGCAACAAAAATATTTTTGAGTGTACAGTAAGTATTAATAAACAGTCAATGTCTTAATAATAGACATGTATCAAGCCACTGGTTAATAGTGTTACCAATAACTTTTGATACTATTTACAAGAACATGTGATGTCCATGACGCTTGAAAAAAAAATTAAAATAAAGCTAGAAATGAAAGAATTAGTCTTCTCATTTAGAGAGAGGATATGGCAATAAGCCAATACACTGTATGTTGTTTATTTAACATGAATATAATAATGGCACCTTTACAAACTATATTTTGAACAGGGGAATTCCCTGCGGGTGAGGACATTGCCAAGGACAGAAACAGCATCGGCAACAAACATCAATACTTGCGTTCTTAACAATGACTATAATGCCAGTTCTGTTTCTACTGATATCCGCTGAAATAGACCAGGGACAGCATTTTAGAGCATTATATTTACTTAATGTTGTTTTTATAGAGAAAGATCAAGGTTTGTCCTAGACTGTTAACTGTAGTTCTCCATTAATCTTTTTTTTAGATCCTCAAAAAGCCATTAACTTACACTTTGCTGAAACGTACCCATGCATACGCTGAACCCTTCATTTTCACCAAGGCTAAACCCCCACAAGGGGCTGGGACAGTTTTTCATATTGACCTTCATGCCAGATCTCATTATCTCCCCATGATGTCTATTTATGACAAGCCCATACATCAAATTCAGTCCTCTTAGTGCAACTTTGGTGACAGTTAACATTTCACTGCGGTAGTTTTGCAGCCTCCTGGCTCTAATAGGAACTTTTTCAGGATCTCGAAAAAGAAGAGCTGACAGAACCTGAGGGGAAGAAAAGGCCTCTTGGCTGACGGCCGACCTGCTCCAGACCACAGGCCTTGTGACCCAGTTGAAGTCATGCTAGCTGGAGGAGTTTACTGTAGCGTACTGGCTAAGGGCAGGTGGATTCTAATAATATAGCTCCATCGAAGCATCCGGGCTTCCACGGCTGTGACAGGCCCACCAGCTCTGACTCTATTACACTCTTCTACGTCGAGCTGAAGTGTCAGTGTAAGGAGCCAGAAAGGCTAATTCACTTCCGCGAGATGTCAAGTGAGAAGATGTGTGGTGTTATTAGGACATTTCTCAGCCACATCCCGTCTGTTACATTTTAATAAATAATCTGGCGGCTATAGGGTTATTGTTGAAGCTTTTTAAAAATGTATTACGACTAGGCCCACATGGAATTCGGGCCCGCAGAAATCCGCAGATGATTTTAGCCCATCGTTTAGTCTATTTATTTAATTATCTATATGTTTGTGGCTATATATTTTAATTATATTTATTAATAAATAATTGTATTAATTATTAGTTTTATTAATTTCAGTAATTTTATTGAATAATTTGCTAATGTTAATATCATTTATGTAACATACAGTTGTAAAGTAATATATGACTATATTTATAAATGAGAGACCTATACTGTAATTTACTATACTGTAAAAATTTTAATGACAAAAAATCAAGACAACAAATATTTTTTTTATGTGGATTTAACTTATTTTTATAAGTTAATAGGGTTTCAACTAAATTATTTAAGTTATATAAAGTTTGACTTTATGTTTTTAGTCAGTTTGATTGATGTAAGTTGAGATGACTAGAAGAGTTCATTTGATTCAACAACAAAAAAAAGTCAGACATTTTCAAACAAGTGGTTCTCATTGGATTTGCACTGTAAACCTTAAATTTAATAATAAAAACGTGATAGTTTTATCTTAATTTCTCATGCTACATTTTTAAACTACTACACTGAAAAAAAATATAGCTGCCTTATTTTTTTTAGTTGAATCAAATGAACTTTTCTAGTCATCTCAACTTATATGAATCAAACTGATTAGAAATATTTCAAGAGTTCACACTTAGCTGATGATTGATTATCAGCTTGTTTGGCATGCTGTCCTGGAAGAGAGCCCTGAGCTCATAAGATCCTCGAGCCCGGGGCTCCCTACCATTTCCAGTGCAGGAGGGGAGTTTGAGCTCAGATAGATGTCAAGAACTCCCCTTCTGTTTAAAGCTAGAGAACAATTAGGGATTGTTATGAAGATATAACTACTTACTATAGGAGCATGTCTATAGTGTCAGTTTAGATTAGTCAATTAAATTAAGTAGCACGTTTTGGATGGTGGGAGCAAACTGGGCAACCTGGGGGGAACCCATGCAAGCACGGTGAGAACATGCAAAATCCGCACAGAAGCTTTGGGGCTTCTTGCTGTGGGGCAACAGTGCTAACCACTGGGCCGCCGTGCCGCCCATCTAGAAAAGGAGGAGCAGTTGGGGAAGAAGGGTATATTCTTCAAAACAAAGATGACTATGGTATTATGGTAGAACTATGGTAGAACTTAAGTTATTTATGGAGACTTTGGAATCATCTGATTGATTAATCATAAATTGGATAATGTGAGACCAGCCGTGAGCACAGAAGCACATGATTCTCTCGAAATTAGTTTATAAATAAACTTCACAAAGTTAAACTTTGCATACATTTGTGGAAATTGCATAAAAAAATGAGTGGAAAGCTGAATAAAAGGCTGTTATCATTTACTCATCATTCACTCGTTCAAAACCTATTTGAATTTCTTTCTTGTGTTTAACAAATTAAAAGAAGAGATTTTGATGAAAGCTGTAGCCATTGTCTTCCATAGTGTTTATTTTACCTACTATGAAAGTCAGTTGTTACAGATTTTCATTCATTAATTTTCTTTATGGCTTAGTGCCTTATTTATCAGAGGTTAAATATGCATATTGAGGTTAACATATGCATATTTACGTAGCACAAGCATATGTTTCAGCTGCAACTCAGTACTAGGAAATACCCATACACACTCATTCACATGCATACACTCATCCACTATGGCCAATTTAGTTTATTCAATTCGTCTACAGAGCATGTCTTTGGACTGTGGGGAAAATGAAGCACCCTGAGGAAACTTATGCGAATACGGGAGAACATGCCAACTCCACAGAAATGCCAACTGGTCCAGTCGAGACTCGAGGTGACAGCACTAACCACTGATTTACCATGCCACCTCTACAGGTTTTCATCTTTCTTTAAAATGTCATCATTTGTGTTCAACAGAAAAAAATAAGCATCAATTTTTTTTAAACCAGACAAGGGTGAGTAAATATAATTTTTTGGATGAACTATCCATTTAAAATGCTGTCACATTCTCAAAATTCAAGTGATATTTTGTCTAGTTAGCAGTTTTCCAATTTACGGTATGAGATTCACATTCAAATCAAGCATGTAGCTGCAGCTGTTAGAGCAAATTTGCTTGAACAATTGAATCTATTTCATGCTAAGTTTGGAATTACATGCATTTACATTGAAATTGTGAATGGGAAAAAAAATCACCAAACAAAGGTCAATGTGACCCTGAATAATCTAAGAAACCAAAAGGTGAACAGCAATAAGTTGATGCAAAACCAACTCCCATCACGACAACTACTGCAAAACACATGCTACTCGCCACGCATGCTAACCTCATGGTCACAACTCTGACATCATGCCAGCTCTTTTTGCAGTTTTCCTGTAACTTTGCATTTAAATCAATTTGTAAACTTGTCTGAGCGACTGCCAACTCTCCCTACAGACACGTCAGGGGTCATCAGTTTTCAAACATCTGAGATTTTCGCTGTTGAGGTTTGTAGTTTGCTCCTGCATGGTCACGCTTAGCGACCTGTGTTTGTTTCCCCCCCAGTGGAGCGTTCTGCTTCATCCATGCTGACAGGCTGATTTATTTGCACTCTGACCAAGGTATGGTTAGGGAATAGGTGGAAGCTCTCAGGCTAACACCTTCTTGTGCCCCGCTCCTAACTGACTCTCTTCTGACATCAACTTCCTCTCTCTCTCTCTGATGCTGTTAGCACTGCAGCCTGCAGACGAGACCCACTCATTCAGTGTTTGCCTTAGATGGAAATACAATAAACAAGTCTATTTCTTGACAGGAATTGTTCCTGCAAGAAGTGCCGAGATGTCTGAAGTGCTGATTTAATGTTCAGAATGCGAGAAGGCACCGTCTATGTTCCATCGTGTAGTGGCCTGCCATCAGACTGTGGGTGGAAACCTACAGTAAATGGAACAAATAGGGCTTATTTTTATGATGTGCACAAAATATGAGAGATCACAAATTGTGACCCAATACCAAATAGCTCTCTTCTCTTTGTTTGGGCATATGGGTAGTTGACAGATAGGGAGTAAAAAGGCTTTTCCTAAAACTGAGGCCAGCTAGCGAAATGCTGTGCAGGTAAAACTCACTCCAATGCAAAGAATCGCCGGTTCAATCCCAGCTTAGATTTGCTTGGGTGCAGTAGGACCCATGGGTTACATGTGGGGGCTTGACCGGGATGGGATTGAAGTTGAAGAGGCGAGTGTAATGGAGGCCAGCTAACGAAATGCTATGCAGGTAAATCTCACTCCTCTGACGCAAAAGTTGCTCTAGCGTCAGATGCTAGAGGCCGTGGTCTTCAGCCTCCTTGTTAGAGCAACCGACTTCCATGCAAAGAATCATCGGTTCGATCCCAGCTCAGCATGGGTTGGGTGCAGCAGGACTAATGGGTTACATGTGAGGACTCGTCCTAGATGAAAGTGAGGTATAGGGTGGTAAGCCTAACGGAGGCCAGCAAACAAAGTGCTATGCAGGTAAACCTTACTGCTCTGATCTCAAAAGGTGCTCTAGCGACAGACGCTGGAGGCCATGGTCTTCAACCTCCTTGTTAGAGCAACCGACTCCCATTCAAAGAATAGCTTATTTGATCATAGCTCAGCATGGGTTAGGTGCAGTAGGACCGATGGGTTGCATGTGGGGGCTCGTCCGGGATGGGAGTAAGGTTCATATAGTGCTATTTATTTTCATTTTATTTTGTGTATGTCAATAATATTGTGAATAATTCTGAATACTTTTTTTTCTGAATACTCTATGACTTGTTGGACATTTTCAATAAATAGAAAAAGGACAAAAGTGGTTTTCAAAAGGTTAGATATATGATAATTCTGAGACAAAAAAAAATTGACAGGTGCACATCGAACATTATCTCACAACAATTTGTAAGTTTTTTGATTTAGTGGCTAATTCGTACAATATCATTCGTACAAAATAGTTCGATTTGCTCATCTCCCATTGATGGTTGGGTTTAGGGGTGGGGATTGATGCGTTTTCATACAGCTGAACTCCAATCAGGTTTGCATATTATATTCGCACAAGGCTTCAGTGACATAATCCTGAATGTAGTCCTACAACTAATTCAGGTTTTCAATGGATCTTGCAGTATAAAATTAGCCTATTGTGTCACACCAAAGGACATATTTTTCAGTGGCAAAATGTATCAAGTTCTTATGTTTTTAGAAATAGATGGATGAAAAAAGGATTGCAATTCATTAAGATAGCCACTTGTAAAATTAGGTCTGAGGTATTTATAAATGATTTTACGACTTTGCTTTTCTAAGAGCAGTAATACTTCGAGATTGGCCTCAAAAATATAAAACACTACTTTGTTTAACAAAAGGTCTATGGAATATAAAAAAAAGTTTAACCAATTACTGCATTTTAAATTATGACAACACTAATTATATTCATTTTTGTCATGTGTCACGTCAAAAAAGAGTTTAACATTCTGATATGCTCGTTCTCTGGTCTTCGTTTTATTTCTCTCTTTTTCTAAGAACTCTTCAAGGATAAGACTGATACTCTTTACACGGTGGATGTGGACGTTCAAATGAAACACTCAGAAATCAATAGTTCTTTTATAAAGGTCTAACTAGGCAACAAATAATGGCCTGTGAGAGAGACAAAGTGGATACGATGCTGTCTTTTTCTCTGAACTAATCTAACATGCACATGGACACATAAACACACACGCTTGTCTGAACCTAGCATGAAACTCATGAATATTATTTTGACATCCTTGGCTACCTATCAGGGGCCTTTCTCTTTGAGAAAATAAAAAGGACTCACAAAGGAGGAGTGGTTCTTTAGATAATTGCAATTAGTATTTTTGGCCGGACACTGTGTCTTGGCTGGGATCCAGCTCGGAGAATTGAGTGCTGGAGCATCGGCCGGTTCTGGCTGCCGTCCAGGAGCTGCTGCTGGTTTGACTGTGTGTTCAGACCATGAAGGACTAGTGAGGACCAAAGGAAGCAACGCTCCAACTACATGACAGGATATTATTTCCTGCAAACGCTGTGAGTCCCACACTGCCAGCCTGGTGCATAAAACAACCCCCTACCTTCCCATCCGGTCCTTTATGCTGCTGCTTCTTCAGCTGAAAGATTGGTGCCCACTTCCACTCTGGCCCGACTCTACCTGTAGGACACAAGGTGGACCTGACAGTTGGAAAAGAATGAATACAGAAGTGGTTGCAACACCAAATAAATAAATAAATAATAAAAATAATAATAATAATAATAATAATAATAAAATAATAAAAAATAAAAACTACTGTCCCTTTAAGGTATTATTATGCCTCCTGTTTGGGGAAAATTGGTAAAGATTTTAACAAGTATTTCAACAAAATGTACACCTCATTATTTACTCACCCTATGGTTACAAATCTATTTATGTTTCTTTAATCTATTGAACATTAAATAAAAAAGTAAAAAAAAAAACTGTAGGCATAGGGTTCAATTAAAAAAGCACAACTAATAGTAATTAGAAGATAATGGTTACAAGTTTCCAGCTTTCTTCAAAGCACCTTCTTTAGTGTTCAGCAGAAGAAAGTCAAACAGGTTTGGAACAAGTAAAGAATGAGCAAATGATGGCAGAATTTATTTATTTATTTGGGGGCGACACAGTAGCTCAATGGTTAGCACTGTCATTTCACAGCAAGAAGGTCGCTGGTTCTAGTTCCGGCTGGGTCAGATGGCATTTTCATGTGGAATGTTCTCCCTGTGTTCGCGTGGGTTTCCTCCGGGTGCTCCAGCAACCCCCACAGTCCAAAGACATGCGGTATAGGTGAATTGAATGAACTCAATTGGCTGTAGTGTATGTGTGTGAATGCGAAAGTGTATGGGTGTTTCCTAGTGCTGGGTTGCAGCTGGAAGGGCATCCACTGTGTAAAACATATGCTGGATAAATTGACGGTTCATTCCGCCGTGGCGACCCTTGATGAATAAAGGGACTAATCCGAAGGAAAATGAATGAATTTATTCATTTATTTAGGGTGAACTATCCCTTTAAGGTTTTGGTATATTGAAGTCAAACTGAAAAAAAAAAACTAGTGCTACTTTAACAAAATCAGGCCAAAATTGTTTGTTTGAAGTTAATTTCAGGATCTTTCTAAAGATTTTTCTATTTTTTTGTTTTAATCCAACTAAAAAAATAACTTTGGCTGGTAAAAAGCTTTAAGCTATCATTGGTCAGTAGTCTGCCTACTTTGTCATGGAAATGTCATATTTAGTCCATCAATCTACTGTCAGTAAAAATATAAAGACATAAAAAAAATAAAGTTCAATTCAATTCAATTCACCTTTATTTGTATAGCGCTTTTACAATGTGGATTGTGTCAAAGCAGCTTCACATAGAAGGTTATAGTAAATTGAAAATGACAGTTTAGTTATTAGCTAGTAAATTTAAAGTAAAAGTAGCTAGTACACTCTAAAAAAAAGGTTCTTCAGTGGTTCTTCAGTAGTTCTTTACGATATTTGAGGTGCTATTTAGCACTTTTACTGTGTAAAGAACTTTTAAAGCACCATGAAGGTTCTTCAGTGGTTCTTCAGGGGTTCTTTAAGGTGGTCAGGGTGCTATATAGCACTTTTACTGTGTAAAGATCCTTTAAAGCACCATAAAGGTTTTTCAGTGGTTCTTTGGGGGTTTAAAGTGCTATATAGCACCACTACTACTGGTAAGCACTTGTTCTTATAGCTAATTCTCATAACTTTTATGCTGGTTTTATTTGCGGAAAGGGTAAAGTAACATTATGAGCACCTTAAAATATAGGTGCTATATAACACCATTTGACAAAAGTACTATATAGCACCTATTTTTTTAAGGTGCTGTATAGCACCAAAAAAGGTTCCCCCCTCGTTACGACCAAAGAACCAGTTTTGGTGCTTTTTAGCACCTTTTTTTTTAGAGTGTAATTTAGCTAGTAAAAGTAATAAAAACTACCATAAATCAACTTTTAAGTTGCAAAAAAACACCGGTTCAGGGAACGTCGGGTTCAGAAAGCTTGCTTCTGTTTCCCCCACAGTCCAAAGACATGTAGATCATGTAGGACATCAAGGTGAATTGGGTAAGCTAAATTGGCCTGTAAATTGACCAGTGTATGTGTGTATGTGCATGTATGGATGTTTCCCAGTGATGGGTTGCAACTGGAGGGGCATCTGCTGCGTAAAACATACGCTGGATAAATTGGTGGTTCTTTCCGCTGTGGCGACCCCAGATAATAAAGGGACTAAGCCAAAAAGAAAATGAATTAATTAATTAATTCCTTGATCTTGAACACAAATTGATTGAGTGGAACCCAGCATTTTTAAGAATAATTTCAGTGAGTTGTTGTGAATCAATCCTGCAACATTTTCTGAAAGATTCAAAATGCATCAATGAGTATCACCCCACCCCCACCCTCTCCCCATTGTGTATTCTCAGTGCTTAATTTGTGAATTGCAAAGTCCCGGAACAGATCGGGGTAACAGATCCGGCATGCTACCAGAGGGTGGAAAGGTGTGCGGTGAGCAGGGCAGGGGGTAGTGGGTGTTGGGACGAAAGTGAATAGGGATGGGGAGTCGTGGAAGACAGTGAAAGTGAACAACGGAACAGCGGGATGAGTAAAATGAGGTGCCGGATCAGATTTCAGAGGTTCCGGATCTGGCTTGTTCCGGCACAAGTTAAGCCCCGGGTATCCTTATGCACATCATCACTTGTGATCCTCGAGCATTTTAATCTTCACACACACACACACACACATGCTAGTGCAAACTTAGGCACAAAAACGATCCATCAATGTGTTCAGTGCTGTCAGGGGTAAACAGGAGAAAAAAGGCCGTAAGCAAGAATGTTCTAACACAGATTTGATTTACCCTGATTTACCTTAAAAAAAGAGAAGATGAAGAGGAAGAAGAGAAGCCCGCTGATACGGCTTCAGTGGTATTGCATTTGCCAGCAGGCATATGTCACTTTAGCGCCGTCAAAATCCTCACTCGCGGCTGCTGTGTAATCTGATTTACCAGCAGAGGACGAGATGCTTGGAACACCAATTCTGGATTGTTATCAAAACAGGACTGACACGCCTATTAGCGCCTTTCATCCGGGTCTGACGTGTCACCAAATTATAAACTTTCTGAGCAATATTCCGCTGTTTTCTGTCAGATCCGACATTTTGGCAGGAGGGGAGGAAGAAGGGAGCCAGGTTTTTAGCATCCAATCTGGCCGCCGCTCCTTGTGCAGATGCTTTCCTGATGATGGAAGCGAACAAGCACAAGCGGGAGAGAGAGAGACCTTTTCTTGTCGCACACATGTATTCACGTGTAGGCACCGATCCGGTGTTGCCAGATGCACTGCATGATGGGTAACCTGAGGGCTGCAGGCAAGCAAAAATTAGACAAGGAAGTATAACGCATAGAGGAACCATCTGCTTGTTTAATTACTAACTAACTTTCTTTCTTTCTTTTACATTATATATGCGTGCTTATTACAATAGTATTCTACTTCAATATACTGTATGTGACCTCAAATAAGGATTAGCACAAAAGTAATCCACAGTAAATGTAATCCAAAAGTAGTCAGATTACATGACCATAAACGAACCCCCGTTTGAAAATCTGTGGTATAAACTAGTGTTTGAAAAGTGTTGTTTTTAGTAAGATCTTTCTTTCTTTCTTTTTCTTTCTTTCTTTCTTTCTTTCTTTCTTTCTTTCTTTCTTTCTTTCTTTCTTTTTTCCTTCCTTCCTTCCTTCCTTCCTTCCTTCGTTTTTCTTGTTTTGTTTTCTTTCTTTTCCTTCCTTCCTCCCTGCCTTCCTTATTTTCCTTTCTCTCCCTCCTTTTTCATTATTTCTTTTCATTTCTTCCTTTTTCCTTTTTCTTTCTTTCTCTTTCTCTTTTTCTTTTTCTTTCTCTTTCTCTTTCTCTTTCTCTTTCTCTTTCTCTTTCTTTCTCTTTCTCTTTCTCTTCTTTCTCTTCCTTCATTCCTTTTTTATTTTTTTTCCTTTTGTCCTTCCTTTTCCTTGTTTTGTTTTCTTTCTTTTTCTTCCTTCTTTCCTCCTTTCCTTCCTTCTTTTCCTCTCTCCCTCCTTTTTCATTTTTTCTTTTTCTTCCTTCCTTTTTCCTTTTTTCCTTCCGTCCTTTCTTTTTCTTTTTGTTTTTGTTTTTCTTTTTCTTTTTCTTGTTTTGTTTTCTTTCTTTCTTTCTTTCTTTCTTTCTTTCTTTCTTTCTTTCTTTCTTTCTTCATTTTTTGCTTTATCTTTCTTTTACTTATTTCCTTTCTTTTTTCCTTCTGTCCTTCTTTTCCCTTTTCTTTCTTTCTTTCTTTCTTTCCCTTTATCCCTTGCTTCTTCGCTCCCTTCCTTCCTTCCCCTCCCTCCTTGCCTCTTACACTCTCTTTCTTTTTTCCTTCCTTCTCCTCCCTACCTCCCTCTCTTTCTTTCTTTCTTTCTTTCTTTCTTTCTTTCTTTCTTT
>CAIGQQ010030092.1:0-12474 GCA_903798035.1 Danio albolineatus | reverse complement strand
AAAATAAAATAAAATAAAATAAAATAAAATAAAATAAAATAAAATAAAATAAAATAAAATAAAATATAATATAATATAATATAATATAATATAATATGGTCCGGATATGCAAAACATGGATGGATGGATGGATGGATGGATGGATGGATGGATGGATGGATGGATGGATGGATGGATGGATGGATGGATGGATGGATAGATAGATAGATAGATAGATAGATAGATAGATAGATAGATAGATAGATAGATAGATAGATAGATAGATAGATAGATAGATAGATAGATAGATAGATAGATAGATAGATAGATAGATAGATAGATCAGATTCTCAAGTGGTCTCTATTTATTTATTGTATGTATTAAGTGTGTGTGCTTGAGCTGCAGTATTTGTGGTCTATTTAAAAACTACTATTGAGTGCTTCCTGCTGGATGGTGAGCATTAAATCATTCTGCATACATTTACAACATTTTGAGAGCTTTTAAGCACAGACTTTTTTATTATTATTAATATATTTTATGCAAATATCCGTCATTCTCCTCTCGACATCTAAACTCTCCACTCTGAGCTTGGCCCTAAAAATGCAATGTCTTTATTTTTTTCCTATATTTAGACAATAAAACAAGGCTGCCTTAATCATTATTTTTCTATTATCTTAAATGGGAATGTACAGTACATCCTAATGCTGGATAGCAATGTAAACCGCCACATTATTCAACAGAAATATAAGTAATTATGACCCTTTGTGTGTGTAGCCTTGCTTTGAAATACTGTTCACGCACACGGTGTTATTATTTTGTCCAAGGCTGATGAAAAAGATTATTGCATTTACTGTAGCATTTATTATGTTATTTTATTATGCTATTTTACACATCAGTGTACATTCAAGAAAATAAAAGGAACAAAAGCTGTAACAGGGTGGTTCATTTTTCAAAAAAGTACACCATTTTACCTTATTTAAGCCAACAGGGTGCATATTAGTGCCTGAAGGTACACATTAGTAGATAAAGTGCACCTTAATGATACATTTTAGCACCCTTTGAAAGCATACAGCCACAGTCTTTGTACTTTTGTCCTGGACTCAAATCTATATGTATATAAAGAATATACAAGGCTGAATTATAGTTATGGAAAAAAAAATAATAATAAAATAAAATAATATTAGTATTAATAAGAGACTGAAAGAGATTGAAAATGCTACATTTGTCAGGATTTGCTAAGTATGTGTTTAGATAGAATGTTAGTTAATCTTTTTTAATTAATGTCTGAAATTAATTCTTCCAAATTTCCAAAAAGTTATTTGTAGCGTTTAATTTTTTTTCTCCCTCTCTCACTGTCATGGTCAGTGGGTGGGAAAAGGAGCGAGGACCTAAGTGCAGAAACAAAAAGGGTTTATTAATGATAAAATAAAATGAAACAAAAACAACCCCAAGGGGGAAAACATTAACACAAAGACATGGGCTGGTAGGGAAGTGCAGAGCTGGACACGACCGGACAAGGTCATAAACAACATATGATATAAACAAGAGCATTTGCAGATACCCATACTAGTGGATGCTGCTCTCTCATTGGCTGTAGGTAATCGCCGATGTTATTTTAAATCAGAACGCATTCAACATGGCATGATTATGAATTGCTGACAGGTCCAGATATTTAGCATGCCAAGTATCTCACAAGTGTCAGCGACTCATCTGCGATTCTCTCCGATCGTGTCTTTGACCTTTCACGCGGTCTGATTGTCACTCATGAGCACATATTAACCTGTGATTTCAGGCATTTGTCTGCGATTTCTCAAAACCTGTCGATGAGTCAAAATCGTGGCTAAAATCATGCAGTCTGAACTCGGCATAAGATGTCTTTTAAGATATAGGTAACAACCATCAATATTTTCTGTTTGATCTGTTTCACACATAGACTGTAAATGATATGGACGTAGTATCCGTGACATCATCCATAGGTTTCTGAAGAGCTCAAATGAAGCTACAATATGAGGTACTGTTTCTGTGTGTGATGAACAGAATGAACAATTGACATCCGTCTTCAATAAATCTGATTAAAAAATGCTTAACATGGTAAAATTTGTGTAGTATCTTAAATGAGATTTCCTTGATTTTGTTTACAATTAGATATTTATTAGGTAATACCCAAACTTTCCTCCAATCAATATTTTGAGTAAACTTATAGAAACCAATAGAAAATAACATGGTTTACTAACCAGTTCTTTTTGGAATAGTAGACCTATGTTCTATTATTTTATATTGTTTTACTTTTTACTTGTTTTAATTTTGTACCACTGTATTTTTTATATATATACTTTTCATTTTTTGTACCTCTGGCATTGTTTTGTATGTATCGTTCTTGCATTAATAAAAAAAAAAATAAAAAAAAAAGAAGCTACAATTAGGTAACTAGGCCAACCCTCGCCATTTTGTTCGCTCGTCATCACACTGACCCGAGAATACCAAACAAGTGCAATGAGGCAGAGTGTGAGCGGAGCTACAGACGCCTGCTAGCATTAGACTTAGACAGCTTTTCTTTGGGAGAAACGCTTAATACTTCATTGCCTGCAACTTGTTTATGTTCTGACCACATGTGCTTGGCTGTATACTATATCAATAAAATGTTTAGTCTTTTAACAACACTGTTGTAATACATTGAGCCGCTAAGCGTTGTTCTTATGACGTTTTTCTACAGGAGGAAAATGCTAATAACTTCCAAATTCTTCAAATATAGTCTGTGTTAGTAAATGTAAGGCTATTTATGAAATTCAAGCATAACACTGTATGACAACATTTCAGATATCTAATGTTTTGTAGTCTACAGCTAATCAATCTGTCAGATTCTGGAGTGCATTACAGGTCTAAAGAATGCTATAAATGATCATTTATGTTAAATAAATGAAATACATACATAGATATGATATATTATTTCACTTACCTGGGAAATGGAGGCAACTTGAATGGTTTGTGAGAACATTTAAGTGCACAGCATGCCATATTATCTGATAATTGTAGGAAATAATTCCAAAAGGCAATTGACTGCAAAGAAACACAAAACAAAACAGAATGACATGACGGCGACCAGCGAGACCTAGCTGTCACTCAAGTGGCCACGCCCTTAGTTATGCATACTTAATATAACTTAATAAAAATGAAACGGATGAGTTAAAAAAAAATCAACCACATCACAGTTGTCATGAAGTGTAATATTAGCTATATTATCTTTTGTACCAGGCTGTAAACATTTTTTTATCAGTTGTAAAACATCTGGACTTCCTGGAGCCAGCCCCCAAAGGCGAGTCAATGAATTGCATTTTCAGTTACTTATGTATCGGCTTCACGAGGTAGTGCGGGAGGTTGCCGCTTGGTTTTATGATGATTTTATTAAACACTTTTTTTTTCATTTATGTGCTTCTCTCACAATTATTTATACAGTTTTCCCTTTTATACGTTAAACTAGCAGGTTTCTGAATACATATAAGTATATATTCATATATGTGTGTTTGTTTGTGTGTGCATATCGTTTGTTATTTTTTAATTGTTTTATATTGTTATCAAACATGATATACACAATGGACCAGTCAATGCTTAAGCATACTGTTATTACCATCGTTGATAAGCATGCTTACTAAAACACACTAAAGTTTAAGTCAGATCAATGTCATTTTGCTCAAACACTTAACTATTCAGAGAAACTGAGAATTTCTAAGAACTAATTTGTCTCACTTTAATAAAGATTTAAACCGGTGCAGAACGTACTGTATATATCATGAATACTTTCTCTGAAATAAAATTTCACCCATTTTTGTTGATGAATAAGGTAATCGTGTTTTACATACGTATTTCTTAGTGTAATTATAGTGTAAATTTATTTTTTTTATTATTATTTTTTTTTTATTAGAGCATTTCGTTCTTTTGGCAAAAAAGGCACACTAAGTTCTCAGTCTTACCTCCTACCTCTTTTTCTTTTTTTTTTGCTGCATATACAGTACTTTCTGAATTCTGAACACACACACACACACATTGTAAAACATGCTGGGTTCCACACAATTGCTACAGGTTGTCTTAACACAAATCAATTAAGTTAACTTAATTGTTTTTTTTATGTTTTTTATTATTATTTTTTTAACTAATTTAATTAGAATGAACAAAAAACAATTAGGTTGTCCCCACGAAAAGAAGCAATTGTGCTGTTATTTCTAACAAGTAGCTTGAACAAGCAGCAACAGTCATTTTTGAGTACACAAACAACTATTTGATTTAAAACTACTATAGATTTACATTTATTATAACTAGATTTAATACAGCATACGCATAATAGCTTTGGGATTACAAAGCAGGGATCAGAATAAGTCAACACTAAATGCAAAGCAAATAAACGAATGAATTAGTGGCTATTGTGGACCAGGTCTTTTATATATCTGACAGGACCGTGTGGGCTGCAAATGAAATGAAACAGGAGGTAATATTGGTATGCAGCCCATTGTTTGTTGTCCAAAAACTGGTGCAAGCAGAGCATTCTAGTTTAGAAAAACAATTCTCCTGCAAACCTGTAAATAAAACATGTCAGGACTCAACAATAAGGATTTGTTGTTGTTGTTGTTGTTGTTGTTATTATTATTCTGGAAATTCTCCATTGGTTAGGCTTCTGTTGGAGATTAATACCTGACCTGCCAAGATTTTTACTGGACACAAAGAAAATCTGAATTGTGAGAAACCTATTTTTGTGTTTCAGAAATAATATATTTGAATATCTGACACATGTTTTTGTCTGTGTTTTCTGGTTATGGTTTGTTTGAATAAATGAGTAATGTGAGAATTACATTTGCCTTTATGAGCTTAGTGCCATACAGTACATCATTTTCACGTTTGAAAAGAATCAAGCTTTAATGGATTGAAGTACAGTATCTGCAATGCATCGTACTGTTGATTCACCATATAGTGATTGTTCAGCTAACAAAATGTCTTTCTGGAGAGAACAAAAATCTAAAAATAAAAACTTCCATTAAACAATATTGAAAAAAAAAAGTCCCTGAAGGCACACGTTAGTAGACAAAGTGCACCCTAATTATACATTTTAGAACTCTTTGAATGGATACAGTCACAGTCTTTGAACCTTTGCCCTGGACTATATATAATAATAATAATAATAATAATAATAATAATAATAATAATAATAATAATAATAATAATAATAATAATAATAATGATAATAATAATAATATTTTATTTGAGTTTTTAAACAAACAAACTTACTTAATAAATGAATAAATAAATACATAAATAAATAAATACATAAATACATAGATAAATAAATAAATTAATTAATTAATAAATTAATTAATTAACCCATTTTAGGTTAAGTTGCCTTAACTAATTTGTACTTACACTGCAAAAAAATAAAACTGTTGCAGTGTACTTATTGTGTAAATACATGTTTTAACAGTGTACTTATGATCGAATAAATACATGCATGTAATTACATCTGTAATTACATCTTTAATAACACTATTGACCGTCCCTTACACTTTAACCTATCTTTAAACCTAGCTATACCACCAAACCTGTTCCTTAACTTACACTGTCTGTAATCCCACCTCAATAGCACCAGAAGAAGATCTGAGTACATTATGAACACAGTACGTACATTGTATTTATTTTTTTTGATGCAGGTACATAGTAGTTAAGGCCACTTAATATAAAGTGTGACCAAATAAATAAATAAATAAATAAATAAATAAAACAAAAAAATTGTCCATAGTGTGTTTTACTGTGTATGGATGTTTCCCAGTAATGGGTTGCAGCTGGAAGGGCATCCGCTGCGTGGAACATATCCTGCATACGTTGGCAGTTAATAAATTAATAAAGGGACTGAGCCGAAAAGAAAATGAATAAATAAATAAATGAATGAACGAATACATAAATAAATAAATAAACAAACAAACAAACAAACAAACAAACAAAGTCTAACACCCTGTCTGTAATTCCTTTCAAAAGTGAAGATGTAAACAGAATGTATTACAAAGGCAAGGGTAGTCATCAATTCTTTAATACTGAAAAGGAAATTCCTAAAATATTAAGGCTGAAAATATTTCTAGTACAGAGGGCAGACCTGTTTTACCAGGGCGTTTGAAAAGGCCCACTGTATTTCTGGAACCGGTTGATTTTTTTGCTCTTCAGTTTTGCTCTTTATTCAGTTGGTTTAGCCCAGCCTGATTTCAGCAATGTCATGCTTGATTTTAAATGCCTCTAAGCCAGTCTATTTCTTGTTCTTCAGTTGCTTAATCCAGATCTATATATCAGCTTATAGATCAGTTAAAGCAGTGCTTTGAATATCTGACCAGCCAGTGTTTCTCTTTTCTTTAATCTGTTGGCATAATTGCCCCCCTCCCCCTTCTTTTTATTTGGTTTAGCCAGGTCTATGTTCAGCAATGTTATGCTCAATTGTAAAAGCCTTTATACAATGTAATTTCTAAATATATTGCTTTATCCATATGTAAATTGATCATCTTATAGATCCGTAAAGGCAGTACACTTTGGACATGTTGCCAGAAAGAAATGAGAAGATAAACAAAGCATTTTAAAGCAAGCTACTCAAAGAAGCCTCTTATCAGAATAGGAGACAAATAACACACTCATTAGCAAAGCAGAGTTTAATGAGGTCCACGCACACAGAGATGTGTTTTGAAAGCCTCTGCAATGTTTCTTTCATGCAGGTTTAGGAGAATGACGGCATTAGAAAACATCTTGTGTTCATGGCTGAGTGAGAATCACAAAGACTACAAAATCTTTCTTTCTTTCTTTCTTTCTTTCTTTCTTTCTTTCTTTCTTTCTGCGCATGTGCTGAGTGAGTGGGCGGAGCTTTGAGTGAGTGTTTGGCGTGTGTGCAGGTACGAGAGATTTACTTTTTTCTATCCTTTTTCTCTTCTTTTTGAGGTTATTGACCGCATTAGATTGAGAAAGAGAATTAATTAAACTTATACCGGAGCATTTGCTCTCGGTTTTCTTGTCAGAATGGCTATGACGGAGAGTCGGAGCTTTGATTTCCTGACACGGCGTCATGGAATCAAAGTGGACTCCGCCGTTGGCGTGGAAGAGTGTAGCTTGGCAGTAGGTGAAGTTGTGGGCACTGAAAACATCATGTCAGCCTCTCGTATGAACAATGCGATCGTAGTATTTGTAAAGACGGTGGATTTGGCGAATCAGTTAGTTGAAAGTGGGATAGTTATTGGTGGAATCTTCACCCCGGTGCTACCCCTGTCTACCCCGTCTAAAAGAGTGACTTTGTCCAATGTACCACCTTTTATTTCAAACGAGGTGCTGACAGGAATGCTTTCTCGCTATGGCAAACTTGTTTCCCCGATAAAAATGATTCCTATCGGGTGCAAGTCACCTCTGTTAAAGCATGTTGTGTCTTTTCGGCGTTATGCCTATATGATATTGCAGGACAACTTGGACGAATTAGACGTAGCTTTAAACTTTCGTCAAGATGAATTTAATTATGTAATATTTGTGACCACAAACAACATGAAGTGCTTTGCCTGCGGCGAATTGGGTCATTTGATCCGCGCATGCCCCGGTAGAGTAAACCAGCATGATGAAAATCGCTTACCGCGTGATGACGGAAAAAATAATGCTGCGCGCGACTCTGAGGTGCAGAAAGACGCGGCCGCTGTGGCTGGTGTTAGTGACGCGCCTAGCACTGACATTCCTCAGGAGTCTGTACCACAGAATGTAGCTGAGGTGATCTTGACTGATAAAAATTATGAGAGGAGAAACGATGTGGTGCATGTGGAAAGAGACGGGTCGTTACAGGTAGATGAGCAGCCAATAAGGGCTGCGGTGGATACATCGCGAAAGAGCAGTAACCCGGTTATAGCCGGAGAGCAAGCATCCTTCAATAAAGAACAGGATCAGAATCTAGACATGGACTTAGATGACAGTGCTTTTAAGATGCCTCAGAAGAGACGCTTAAAACAACAGAATACTGGTAAACAGGCAAAAAAGACGGATAATTGCGATCTGAGTCAATCCGAAACTGAGAGTGAGAGCGATCTCTCAGAATGCAGTGTGTCCTGCAGTTTACCATTAAGCGGTTTTTCTAGCCGAGATTACACTGTGGACGACATAAAGTCATTTCTTAAAGTGACAAAAAATGCCAGAAATCTTAAAATTGAGGAATATTTTCCAGACGTTATGCAATTCATGGAAAAAACAAAGCTTTTTAGGAGCGAAGGAGGTTTCAATAAACAGGAGGTGTTTCGGCTAGAAAAACTACTTGGCAAAATTAATGCCCAACCAAGATTCAGTAATGTTAGCACATAAATACGTTATCCTCTTTTTTCTTTTCTGTTTTCTTTGCTTGGGTTATTTTTGTTTTTTTCTTTCCTTTTTCTCTATGGAGGAAGTTTTTGTGGCTTCTCTTAATGTAAATGGGGCTAGAGATATTAGGAAAAGGTTTCAGATATATGAAATAATTAAACAAAAGAGGATTGATGTCTTATGTATTCAAGAAACACATAGTGATGCTTTAAACAGTTCTGACTGGGGTAAGGAATTTGATGGGTTATCAGTTTTAAGTCATTTGACTTCAACTAGCAGTGGGGTTGCTGTTCTATTCTCTAAGAGCTTCATTCCTGTTTCCTATCAGGTGGATGAAGTCATAAAAGGTAGACTTTTAAAAGTTGATGCCCAATTTGAAAAATATTCCTTTATTTTTATATGTGTGTATGTCCCAGTCAATGCTTTAGAAAGGATGGTATTCCTTGATACATTGAATAACGTGTTAAGTAGCTGTGACACTGACAAAGTTTTGTTTTTAGGAGGGGATTTTAACTGCACTGAAAGCATCCTTGATAGAAATCATGTTGAACCACACATGGCTTCACAGAAGCGTTTAATTCAGTTAATAAAAACACATGAAATTGTTGATGTCTGGAGGAATTTTAATGGCAGTCAAAGACAATATACCTGGGCTCATGCTTATAACAATCTGATTTCACTAGCTAGATTAGATAGATTTTATTGTTTTAAGCACCATTTTAATCTTTTCAGAAGCTGTTCAATTTGCCCAGTGAGTTTCTCTGATCACAGTTTGTTACAGTGTGTTGTATCTCAAAGGTCTATTAAGTCAAAAAGTGCATATTGGCATTTTAATAGTAATTTACTGTCTGATAAACATTTTAAGGAGATTTTTAAAGAGTTCTGGAAGAATTTTAGAATGACAAAAACATCTTTTAAATGTTTACAGCAGTGGTGGGAGGTTGCAAAGGTGCAAGTTAAACAGCTGTGCCAACAATATACTCTTAATGTCACAGGAGACATTCTTCGCTCAATGAAATCAATTGAGAAGGAGCTGCTAGAGCTTCAGATGCTTTTTGAAAGTACATCTAATTTGGCCCATTTGGACACTTTTAATAAGAAGAAAAATATTTTAGGTAAATTATTGGATACCGTTACACAAGGAGCGCTGGTCAGATCACGCTATCAGAATATAGAGTTGATGGATGCACCTTCCAAATTCTTTTTTCATTTAGAGAAAAAAAATGGACAAAGAAGGCTCATTCATGCTTTAAGATCAGAGGATGGATCTTTGTTGACAGATCCTTCTGATATTCGAAAAAGAGCGGTGAGCTTTTATGAGGATTTGTATAAAAGTGATCTTTTGCACAAACAAACTACTAATGTCTTCCTTGAAAACTTGCCTCAGCTGTCCCAAGAGGCTAATGCTGAGATCAGCAAGGCCTTGACTCTGGAGGAGTTGGAGGAGGCTCTGCAAAGTATGGAATGTGGGAAAGCACCTGGACTTGATGGGTTGTCAATTGACTTTTATAAGTCTTTTTGGCCCGAGGTGGGTCCGGACCTATTGGAGGTGCTCAAAGAAAGCCTGGCCTATGGGCGGCTTCCCACAAGTTGCCGTAGAGCAGTTCTCACGTTACTGCCAAAGAAGGGAGACCCGAACGACATCAAAAACTGGAGACCAGTCAGTTTGTTGTGCAATGATTACAAATTGCTTTCAAAAGTCCTGGCAAACAGATTAGGGGGAGTATTGGAGCAGGTGATCCATCTTGACCAGACATATTGTGTACCTGGTAGACGTATTGTTGATAATATATCTTTTATCAGGGATGTTTTGGACCTTGGCAAAAAGCTGCATCTAGATATTGGCCTTTTGTCGCTTGATCAAGAAAAAGCGTTTGATCGCATTGAGCACAAGTATTTATGGGATGCTCTAGAGGCTTTTGGCTTTAGTTCAAATTTTATCTCAATGGTTAAGGTGTTGTACTGTGACGTCGAGAGTATTTTGAAAGTTAATGGTGACTTATGTGCTCCTTTTAAGGTTTTTAGAGGTGTAAGGCAGGGCTGCGCTTTGTCAGGCATGTTGTATGTTTTAGCAATTGAGCCTTTTTTAAATAAATTAAGAGCAGAGTTGTGTGGATTGTGTATTCCAACATGTCCATATGTATTTAAATTGTCAGCGTATGCAGATGATATCGTTGTTTTAATTAGTTGTCAAGATGATGTTGAGTTGCTATTAAAATTGTTAAATGATTTCAAGGTGCTTTCATCTACTAAAGTGAATTGGTCTAAAAGCGAGGCCATTTTAATTGGGAAATGGGTAAATGGAGAACCAAACCTCCCAGATGGTTTACTTTGGATCAGGGAGGGTTTTAAGTATCTGGGAGTGTTTTTAGGAAATGATGTAGTGGTACAAAAAAACTTTGAAGGTGTTGTTGAAAAAATAAAAGGCCGTCTTAGTAAATGGAATTTTTTGCTTCCAAACATGTCTTATAGAGGCCGCATACTGATAATTAATAATTTGTTGGCATCATCTATGTGGCATCGGTTAATGTGTGTGGATCCTCCTTTTAATCTTTTATCAAAAATTCAGTCAATTTTAATAGATTTCTTCTGGGATAAGCTACACTGGGTTCCCAAAGCTGTGCTGTATTTGCCCAAAGAAGAAGGTGGTCATGGACTTGTGCATTTACAGAGCCGAACAGCAGCTTTTCGGCTTCAGTTTGTGCAAAGACTTTTGAATGGACCATTGGACGCGAACTGGAGATCAATAACTTTTCTGCTAATGCAGTCCTATGGAAATGAGGGCATTGAAAAAACTTTGTTTTGGCTGAATCCTAAAAAGATGGATTTATCCAAACTCCCATCCTTCTACCGTAACATCTTCAAGATATGGACTTTGTTTACTGTGCACAGACCCTCAAACACGACCTCCTTACACTGGCTGCTACAAGAACCTCTGATCTGTGGTGCACGCATGGACATATCCTTTAGGGGACCCTTTCCAGCACTCAACGAAATTCTTTCATCTGCTAAAATAACAACTCTTGGGTGTCTTTTAAAGTCAGCTGGAAAAGACTTAAAGAATGCTGACTCAGTTGCTGGACATTTAGGTCTTCATTCTAAACGGACAGTTACGAAGCTCCTTGAGCAATGGAGGGCTTCTCTCACATTTGAAGAGATCAGGTTGTTGGAGGAATTTTTTGAAGGGCTAACCATTCCAAATTGTAATGATGTTTTCCCGTTTTTGTCATTGTCTACCAATTTAGAAAACTGTGAAGGGGTGTTTTTACATTGTAAAGATGTGACATTGATCGGGCCAGAGTCAGCTTCTGGAAAGGTTTTATACAAAACATGTGTTAAAGTTTTTAACAAAATGTTTTTAAACAACAGAGTGGACACTCCATGGCGTGAGGTTTTACAGTTGAGTGAGGATGAGCAACCTCAGTGGCGATCATTGTACAAGTCACCATTAACTAAAAGACTAGGGGATTTGCAATGGAGAATTTTACACGGTGCTGTTGCAGTTAATGCTTTTATTTCAATTTTAAATCCTGATGTTGGCCACGACTGCCCTTTCTGCTCGCAGAGAGAAACTGTTTTTCATACTTTTATGCAATGTTCCAGACTTGAGGCTTTGTTTACTGTTTTAGAGAACTTGTTTGTGTCTTTTGGAGAAACCTTCTCCACTAAAACTTTCATTTGTGGGTTCAAATATGTTCAGAGGAAACGTTTTAAATGTCAGCTGCTTAATTTTTTATTAGGACAAGCTAAAATGGCGGTGTATAGTACCAGAAAGCAAAAAATTGAAGGGAATGTGAGTCACAACTTGTTGGCAGTTTTTGCTAATTCTGTCAAATCAAGAATTCTTGTTGATTTTAAGTTTTTTAAAGCTATGGATGATCTTCCTTCTTTTGACTTGATGTGGTGTTACGCTGGTGCTCTGTGTGAGCTTTATGAAAATGAGTTAATTTTTGCTCCCATTTTGGGTTAATTATTATTTTTTTTTTCTCTTTTTCTTTTTTTTTTTTTGTGTGTGAGGTAATTGTGTAAATAATGTACAATTTTTTTTGTAATAAAGTGTTGTGAAAATCAATTTCTTTCTTTCTTTCATTCTTTCTTTCTTTCTTTCTTTCTTTCTTTCTTTTCTTCTTTCTTTCTTTCTTTCTTTCTTTCTTT